>VOMN01133834.1:0-90467 GCA_014899125.1 Orchestia grillus | reverse complement strand
TCAATATTCATCAAAAAAACATTTTGATATTCATCAAAAAACAGAACGTAATGCGCACTGGTTTTCAATTTACACCAGTATCCCTCGTTAACTGTTCACTACAAATGGTTACCACGCACGAGCAAGTCGTTTGATACGCATCTCTCCCGCACCATATGGGGTACGAGTAAACGGCATCCTAAGTCACACTACTACGGCCATAGTTGCTCCCTGTTATGCACAGATGGTTCCAGGTAAAATAGTGCCCGTTGGAAAAGCCTAATATAGCGCAAGTGTCGTATCACTCGCCAATGAGAGAGCATGACGTCAGTCTCACGTGCTGAGTTATGGATCTGTAAATCTATAGCCCGTGACGTCATTCGAAAATAAAAGGCAGTAGTAGCTCATGGTCTCTGTGACTCGACCCTCCTTGACTTTTCATCATTTATAACTAGGGTTATATCTAAAAAATGAGTAGATATAATTTACACAACTTGTACAAATACGGAGAAGAAATATTTTTCAGAGCATTATTTTGTCACTCTGGTGACAAAAATTTGTTGCATTTGTTGTTAATTGGAATTGAAGGACAATACGTAGAAAAAATTTCAACAGTAAATGGGTAGCAGAACTTGTGTTACAGAATATCGTAACCAGAGGTATTAGGAATATGATTCCCGTTCTTCGTCATTTGAACTCACAATTCTCACTGAAAAATTCAGTTAGTAACTTCTTCTCTTGTTGACGACTCGCTTCAAATTTCATACGTTTAACATCAAACACTCATATTCCAATGCGATAGATCCCCAATGAAACGCTTTTTGATCATTACACTCCCGTCTTCCAGACACAATGTAGCTCGCGGAATTATCTCCACTGCATCAGCAGCAACAGCCCGTCAGCGTGGACTTAGTATGAACTGAGTAGCTGGGAGCTTCAAGTGGCCTCATGATTTAAAAACAAGCGAGAACACATAACAATTAATCGTTGCATTCTGATATTCGCAGGTTGTTAAGAGCTCTTTTCCATCCGTTCAATATTATTCCTGAAAATGTATCCTTTGGAACGAATCATGAGATTCTACAGAACGAAAAATATTACAATTACGTAAATTTCAGGTAGCAAAATGTTTGGAAATGAATTCGATGAAGAACAGAACCACTTCTTCAGCCACACGTTTGAAGAGAAACGAAAAACTCTTAACGCAATCCTTCAAGTTGGCCTTTTATTCCCGGTATACAGCATAATAATTATGTAGCTATTATCTCGATGTACGATGCTTGCAGCATCGAATCGAAATAACTCATCTAAATTATGGTTCGATGAAAGAGGTCTTTTCGCTCATGGTAACCATGCACTCTTGGTGCTGACACGCAGACCATAACTCTGGAAGGTGGCAGGGAATTGGGCGAAGGTGCGACGGACTACAGGTGAATTGCCCCGGTGTGAGGCAGAGCTCCATTAAGGAACCCATTACAGCCAGTCCTGATGCATCGCTCAGCACTGCGGCTGCTTCTAACAATGTAGCCTGGGACACCACTATAGGTTACAATTAAAAATCTTTGTCCGGTAATTAAATTCACTGAGATGAAGTACCGCAAAAATTAAAGGTTTCCCCGATCGTTTGACTGTCAAGAAAAGTGTACACGAGTAGGGTTGCACAGCATATTCGTACTCAACTTCAAGATTGTTTTTTTGACGAAAATCTTTGATTTTGTAGCAGATTAACAATTGATGATCAGACGTAGCTTGTAACCTTGATTTGAAACTTGATACCGGGATACTGACCGGTTTGAAAATCTTTTTACTCCAAAAAATACATGAATTCACTTTGTGACATTCTAGAAAATTTGGACTCCAATTAGAGTCAAAATTAAAATTAAGTCAGAAATCTCAAAATTTGGCTGCACAAATGACAGCTGCTAGAGAACTCATGAGTTTAGTTTACAAACATAATATTTGTTTCACATTTTTTGAGACACGTTCTTCAAATTATTTAAACATTCACCTCGATTTTCTTCGCTTTAAATTTCAAGCAAGCTTCTGTTTGTATATTTTGAAAGTAGATTGACGCCTTTGGCTTTACAAAGATCAATTGAAAATTTTTAAACTGTTCAGTTTAAACAAAATTTCACATTAAGAAATAGTTATTTATGGATTGGTAGCCACAGAAAAGGCCATTAATTTCCGTCCGTAAGTATACCATTAGTTAATCACACTCGAAGAGAGTGAAGCGCTTGCTTCAAAATGACGGCTTCTGGTCAAGATCGGTTCTGAGGTTTCACCATGAAAATACAAAATTCACAATAATTAAATCACCTTTTGTATGTTTCTTGGTTTAGAATTATAAAATATCTTCAGCTTATCCATACTTCACCACCCGTCTTTTGTATGTTTCTTGGTTTCAAACTATAAAATGCTTTCAGCATATCTATATCCCGCACACTCGTCTTTAGATTACTGAAGTAAGCGGTGAGTGCGGTGAAAACCTCAAATATATGCGTACATCTTTAAAGCTATTGAGTACATACGTCGTCCAGCCTGCTGAAAATATTTTTGGCTACTAGGAAAAAAGTTTGATTCTTACCTGAAGTTGGAGCAGGGATGGATGATCCAATGACCTGCAGCTTTTTGACGAATGCGTTCCTTCATGAGCGCCTTTTTAGACCCAAATAGTTTCATCGCAAGCTTGTTATCGGTAGGCTGGAATAAGGCTTGCAACTGGTTTTTCAGAAAAGAAGGCTTGGGCTCCACCCCGGGCGTCGGGGGCGCCGTGGGCACCTGGGACGGCACCATCTCTTCCTTCGGGGTGCCGTAGAGAGAAATGTCGTCGCCCCCGAAGTGCACCTTGCCGGGCTCCTTGAAATTCATCTCGTGTGAGATGAATTCGTTCACAAACGCTGTCTCATCTTCGACAGCCGTTATTAGGGAGTCAGTGCATGTTGTGGTATCGAGGGAAATTTTGATATCCTCTCTAAGGGCTTGAGCGGCAGCAGCAGCGGCAGCTGAGCGAGGAGACCGAACTTCTTCATCGGAGCCGGTGAGGCACGCGCCGCTCGCTGTCACCCGGCCATTCGCGAGCCGCAGACTGGGAAGCCTTTGGGCTCGCCGACCCCCCGGACCCACCACCCTCGAGACTCCTCCTGTGACTCCGCCTCCAGAGGTGTCCCGGTGCTGCTGGGCATTATTATTCTGTTGCTGCTGGGGATGAGCATTCTGTTGTTGGTGATTCAAGGTGTTCTGGGAAGCGGCATCAAAAGCGTTCGAACCGCCGTTGTTGCTGCCGCCGCCCGAAGAAGATACGCAGCCGTAACTTCCCCGGCCTGACCCTCTTCTTCCATCCATACCTGAGGCTCCACCATCACCGTTGGAGTACAGATTGCCACCCCCGTTGCTGTTACTGGTGGCTAAACTGTTGCCCCCAAGGCTGCTGCTGTGGTTGGTGCTGTTGACAGGGTTGCCACCGCCGGCGACGCCGCCACTGGTGCCACCGCCTCTGTTGCCACTGTCGTCGGGACGAGGACAGGCGTCGCGCTGGAGCTCGGACTCCCTGTAGGGGAGCAAAGAAGATGAGTTATGACCGCTGCAGAACAGCTGACGCACTGGGCACGAGGTACAATCTTTAGCGCTACTCTAGTTAGCTCGACATACACACTCACACTTTTCCCTGTCACAGGTCGGAGTTACTTACGCGAATTAAAATATGTATTCAGGGAGAGGAAAACGTAAGATGGATGAATTCAGTTTTAATTCTATGCTTCCAGAATCTAAGAAATTCCAGAATGCTGAGGATGCCAAGTCAAATAAGTCTAATACTTATACGATTACCTGGGGTAACGCACACGAGTAAGAGTCAAAGCTAAAGGAAGTGAGCTAAAAGCGATGACCATCGTCCCATATCCAAGTCTGTCAAGGTATGTACGACACTCAATTTTGACCTAAAAACCCTTGGAGTAGTCAGTTGCTCAATCTCACCGACTCGGAAGCTACGCTAGCCGCTGTGTAGTTCTAGGGTCCGTTCAGAACAACACCGACTTTACGTGCTCCTCTTCTGTAGAAACGAGTATAATTTGGCGTCATGCTGACACTGAGTCGGACAAGACGCGTTATTAACCCAGCACCCGCCCTGGCGCAGCAGGCCTGTAAACACGAGCTCGACACCGACGCCTGCACGTCTGCTGAGTCAATAGCAAATGGAAACAAACGAGACCGCCACACACAGGGGCATCAGTCTCGAGCAGCAACTGTATATGATATTAATTTAAAACTGCTGTGTAAATGGAAGGCGGGATGACTTTTCAAAAGCGTTTCTAAATGACGAAGCTGCGTGTGAAAGCATAGATACTACGCCCTGCTGCAGCGAAGAATTTTAGGTACGCATCATACGTGTCATGTTGCGTGCAATGCCGATGTTTCATCGTTTATTTGAACAGATGTAAATTGATGGATAAATTCGCTCATCAGGTAGTAAAAAATATTGAATTAAGATTTCTCAGTTCCATTCTATCTTTACAGTTCTGGGTGCAATATTAATCCATTGCGAGCCTTCATGAACGTCGAAACTCACCCAATCATGAGGTGAATAGCTACGTGTGGATCATTTCTTTCTGCGCTATTTATCTGCGCTAATTCTTCACAAGATATAATGCACCAGTTCAGTTTTTATCCCACTGTTCTTCTTATGGGACTGAGCAAGATGGGATGAATGTCACAATCTGTAATCAACGTCGTTTTTACAGCTGTAGTTATATGGAATCTAACGTGAAAAAATTATGATAAGTTGTCTCAAATGAGGTGATGCCTCCTATTCAATCCGGTGAAACAAAGCGAACATTCAGCGTTCAATACGCTCTGCTCTCACTGCGTTTCGCTGCTGTAAGACCGCAATGAACACAATGAAAAAACATCCCTACCCAATCTCATTACTTGCTACAGGATGTTTCAGAAGCAAACGACACTCGCAATTTGTCAAAAACTATAAATTCTAGAACGTGAAACCGGTTTCATTCCAAATAGAAACATTTGGGTGATTTGATGCGACTATGATTTGAACAGTTGGAAAGACCGTAGTAAGTTTTGAGAACTTCGGGCACTCTCTATAGTTTTTTCGATCACGTTTCCCTGAATATCAAGGGACAGTTGAGCTATTTCACGGGCAACGTTATTTTTCAACTCCTGCAAATTACACGGGTCCGTGACATAGGTTCGCGATTTGAGGTTCCCTCTCAGTAAAAATTGGATGGGCACAAATCAGGTGAACTAGGACACAAATACGATGTCTCTAAATCTTGAAATCAAATGGTATAAACATGGAGCACAGATCTTTTTTTTATACCTACAAGTAGGTAAGATACGTGTACATAAATCATCCAGACATTTTTACTTCGAATACATCCCCCTTCAACATTATAGAGTCAACATTTTTTTGTGTTATTGCGAAATTGAAAGGGTCAGTTACTTTTGGGACTTCCTCCCCAGGTATATTTAATCTAATGAAATGCAAAAGCAGTAAATTGTTTAATTTCTAGAGCTGTCACTTTGAGATAATTTCGTCAGCCAAACAAAAACTGCTTTGCAGGTGCTTGAAATTTGAGACTTCGACGCTCACCTGAAAAGTCTTAGCAGTGCTACTGGAACGGGTATCAAAGCATCAAATTTCACGGCAGTCAAATGATAAAAATGCAGTAATGTTTGGGATATGGAAACTTGTCACCGCCGCCAAAATTCAGAGTACGCATAATTATTCTAAGAACTACCAAAGAATTACCACAGCAATTTCAAAATCTTTCCGCTATTTATTTTCATCGCCAAAAAATATCCATAGGTAACCATAGCAGACTGACATTGGCATTTAGGGAACAGTTTCATAGATAGCGTATGTCCATAGGTCTGTAAAATACAGGTCTATTGAAATGCAGGGCTCTTGAATTGCTTGGAATTAAGCATATTTGAACCCAAGATAAATCTTATTTCTCATTTCTGGACTATATTCGAATATTTGACATTCTATAATTCTTTGGCTTCATAAGTCCGTTGTGTAGTACTGAGTATTAATTAAAGGAACTATGCAACGGAGCACAATACAACCGTTAGCCTTAGTTTACTCTCCATATATGTATGTAAGTAAGTCCATCTTGACAAAAATGGTCGTTCTCTGGCTGTCGAATTGATGTGCATGGTTAACTTCAAACTCACTTCCTCAAGACTTTGACCAAATTTTTTCTTGTAGCTTCAGCTCGTAGAAAAAAAGGCAGCAAGTCTTTACGGCACTTTGGAGGTAAAAGTTTGGGAACTTTTCGACCTCGTACACCTCAAGTAAAAACAAAATTTGAGACGACACTGAATGAAAGGAACACCAAAAGCATAACGTCGCACGTGGGTCCGTTTTAGAGCAGGTTAATGTTTAGTAAATTACTTGTGTTTCTGTATTGATAGATGAACTCATGTAAAAAGGAAAGCTGCATGAACTCGTGCGAGCACGAAAACAAATTGAACTTGAAGCAATACTTTTTGATTACAGGGACGGAATAGTTATTGTCAGTGTTTCAGCCGCAAGTTATAGTTAAAGGGTCACTGAGGTTTACGACCAGCTTTCCTTAGCGTGCCACAATAGCTTGCCAACTTATTGGCTATCCACTTCTGGCAGTAGAGCATTTCAAAAAAGAATGAATAATGAATCATTTAGATATCAATTTCAGAACCATAATGTCGTCCACCAAACGAAAAAAGTTAGGTGTTGATAAAATGCAATTGTCAAAATCGCAAAAAACTTCTGGTCTTCCTCGGTGCTACCAAAGGAGACACTACAAATTGTTATGATTCTCAACTGAGGCTTACGACATTGCTTTCAAATACTGTCGAAGAACTTTGAACAATCAATTTAGGGCCAGTAATGGCACGTGAATAAAAGAATTGACCCACAGTTCCTTTCTGCAGCTCCAAACAGCTGAATACGAGAAAAGTATTTATTATAAAAAAGCACACGCATCGTAGAGACGAAAGTATTTTCTGTTATTTGCTACCAAAGTTTACCGAGCTCTTTAGTGCATCGAACAGAACTAGGCTTTCGAATTGCTTCTTGAAAATATTTTGCAATCAAATTTATTTTCAGTGCTTTTCTGAATGATCACATGGGCATCAATCTACAGACGTCAGCATGCTATAATCGATAACGTGCAAGTTGTCCAAGATCTGTAAGCTGCCTGTATTACCCTCTCTTGTGAACACAAGTAAAGGGAGCAGATGAGTAGCTAAACATAATCGCATGATTACTTAATTTATTTTTACCATACAGAAGGTAGTCAAATTTCCAATACAAAATGTTAATTCAATCACGTTTGAACGCCTACGGCAATGTTTAGCGGGAATAAAATTCGAGGCAGATAAGTATTTTAAAGTTTTTTTACTCCCTGTACATGAGAATCCTTTGAAAGATTTCAAGGGGACGAATAGTCAGAAAATTTCTTTTCAGATTTTTTCCTTGCAGTTTATGTAGATTTCAAGTTTCAGGGTAGTAAAGAAAGTTATGCCTTAGATATGTAGGTGAAATCAAGCAAGCAAGAGCGACAATTGACTCCCCTCCTATTTAAAATGCAATATTCTAGGTACTGAACTATACATGCGGTGCAATTACCTAAAGCTCAGTCAATTTCTGTCTGTAAAGCAATTGAATGCAAAAGTGATGAGACTCATATTGTTCACCAGGATAGAAAAATGTTTGTCTCGTGTGCATATGAGCTCCTGAGAAGATTGTTTTTATTTTGTATTCATGAATATTAGGTCGCTGCTCCTCACTCCCAACCATGAGGTCAGCAGTTCGCTCTGCGGGAGGCTTTTCAGATGCATGCCCTCAGTCAATCCCGCTGAGATTTTTAACGGTTTGCTAAATTCGTCTCTTCTACGATATTGCTAAATATCGTAAACTAGAATAATGTAGACCTAATAATTAGTTCTTGAAAAGGAATCAATATTAGAAGACACCGCGCCTTCATGTATCATCGTAGCAAACGCTCGATTAGACGTGCTACTATTGTATACGCTCCCAAAATAGACTTGATACACATGTACTGATGTTATATTGCAAAATGTAATAGTGGAATAAAATGAATAAATTCTGAGTACATTGCAAACTGGAGTTCAATATTCGACAGGATAGTCCGGCATTGAAAAAAAATCGCTAGTTTTCTTACTTCGTCGAGTTGCGGGACAACAGAAAACGAGGTCGTCGATACAGCCGGCGTTTGCACGGCATTAATTTCTGAATCGAGTTTGCAATGAGCATTCATTAACTCGAAATTTTCGAGCCAGGCTGTTAAAATAACGGAGGCTCCGAAGTGTAATTGACGTATTCTCATTGGGAAGTGGAAGAGTTGGCTTCAGTTTAAAATTTCCAATTGGTACACAGAAAATGAATTAGTGAAGACATTTCTTTTAACTCATGAAAAACAGAATGAATAAATTGATATTCGAGAAATTGTTACTTAATCGCAGTGTTCTAGCACTTAGATTGGGATACAGCAAAAAATAATAAGCTCTCAGCCTCGCGCGGCTCTAAAGGCCGGAAATTTCTCATGCTGTGTTTCCCCTCAGGGGGCTAGGCTAGGCCATTGGCAATAGGGTTAGGTTAGTTAAGTTTATCTGACCTATGCTACCGGGACTAGCGCCCCCAGGGGAGCATTGTTAGGCTACCTCTTTCCGGTGCGAGGTAGTCTGAGTTACTGAAGCGCTGCTATCACCACTACTACTACTGATGCCGTGTTTCGTATCCAAACGCTGCTCTATAATTTCACTATAGGAAGTGATTCATGATTTTTCGTATAATTTTTATCCTCTGGTAGAGAGATTTTTTTAATATTTCATTGTAATATTAAATTAGGAGATACTAATTGAATTGCAAAAGCTGTGTTTAATATCCCATTGCAGAAAAAAACACACTACAATTTCCTTAAAAATTAATTCATGCTTCTAAAATATCTATCCTAACATTTTTCCCGAAATCAGAGATACGACAGAAATCGGAAATAATGGAAGAAGTGTCTCATTCACCTCGCTAGCGGCACTTAGCAGTTCTTGAAACTACAATGACAAAAAGCTTAATGTCAAAACGCCCGGCCTCATTTTTCTAGGAAAGGTCGATTTTACACTTGGATGTAAAACTAAAACCTGCATCATCAAAACACAAACATTTTCATAGCACAAAACTGAACGAAATAGGAAACGTACTGAAAATTTCACGACACCAGCTTATGTAAATTCGAACAGTAAACGCAATTATGCAAGGATGTGAGACCCAGGAAATGGACGAGAGTCTCAGACGCCCCAGCACTGGGGTCCACAACTGCTGCGCCAGCAACGCGGCTCACACTGCGACATGTCAATGCTACTTCAGTGGCAGAAAAAGAACAGGTGTTTGTAGTAGCAGCAAGGATTTATCTGCTACGAATTATTCCAATTTTCTTCGTTGTAATTTTTTTCGTACGGTACTCTTTCAGTTTTACACAGAATTTTTACGGTCAAGGGTAAAAAAACAAGAAAATATTCCCCTGGAAAGATCGATACATCGAGCTTTATGTGTTGCAAGAAGAATTTTTTTTAAAAGATAATTCGAGTACATTACCAAGATGCATGAAGAGCTGGGCACTAGACCGTCAATCCCTTAATTTTCAATTAATGAAGTTAACAATGGTGATAGCTATTTGATTTTTCAATTAAATTTGAAGATCACAAACGGGCCCATTAAATTCTGTTACATTTTACTTCCGTTACCGTAAATCCGTTAACTTAAAAATAAATGATTGAAAAAGCCAAACGTCTGAAAGTTGATTCTCGGACTTTAAATACAGATCTACAGTCTTAAATATTTCGTCTGTCAGCCTTGCAAGTTAGTTCCACTTCAAACCCCACTAGGGTGTGTCGCGCTGTTGAGTTCGGTATGCTTGTACATAGGAGAGTGATGCGTATAATTATTACTGATATTTTTAGCAACTGAAAACTTCTAGCAAATGTATCAAAACGCCCACTCAAGACGCTCAAGAACGTACAAACAAGCTGCACACTGCTGTTACCTTAAACAAGTATCAGAAATGGGTAAATTTCTTTTGTTTGCTTAAAAGTGTTCAATAATTTTGGATGTGATAAAATCTCAATAGTTATAAATTTGAACTTGATTGTCTAATATTACACTACGTAATGCTATTAGGAAGTGTAAACGTGTCTAAATTAAGGAGTAAAGAGAGCTTCTAAATAAAAAGTATTGAGTTTGCTTTTCTATCGAGTGATGACAATGTATAAGTGCATTTCATTTAAGTGCAGTTTCGGAACATAGATATTTTCGCCCTCTTTGTTTGTCTCTTTGGTAAATTGTTAACAGAATTACACAAAAGTACTGGACGTATTGACCTGGAGGCTTTTAACACAAGGATATGAACCAATTGTCTTGTTCTAGTGATCGACACACAGAGAAAAGCTTTTATTATTAACATCCTTGAAAGCAATTTCAATATCATAAACGGAAATATGAACTCCTATGTGGTGGTCTGTGCTCTCCGAATGCCGCGCATCCTGTTAAAAATACTCAAAATATATAATATCAGTGCCTCGTCTGCAGGCTGACTGCTGTCCCTTGCAGTCCTGAACTCTTCTGCTTCGATGTTTTGTTATTATAATTTTATATCTAGATACATTAATTTCTTATTAATGTATAAGTCATATTTTCTGTAAGGAGATTTAATATTAACGAACTATCGTTAACGTCCGTTACATTTCTAAAGAAATAACGGATCAACTGTCATCGAAGTTAATGTTTTGATGAACAAATTACCGATTAACGAAGTTAACTGTTCGATTAACGGTGGCCCTCACTGAATTCATGTGTATTAATCTGTATTTTAGGTAAGTTGTGCCATCCGTCCCTGAAATCGATGGATATGCTTGTACACTAAAAGTTTATGGCCCAGAGGTCACATTCTAATCAAAACAGATACACGTGACTAAACATACCGAATTGAAGTTATACTTAACTAATTTGGCATTGTCTCATACAGGAAGTGAATTTTTTTTTTAATATATGAGTGGAACCTTTCTGATTTGTAAAACAGGCAACGTAAATGCACGAGAATATATCAACTTCTCCCACAAATACCGTAGTACCAAGCGAACGAACCTCGTGAAATTGATGCTTTTACTTTTCTACGAAACTTGAAGCATTCTCTATGTTAATACTTCACAAACTTGGAAGAGGGACAGCTTCATTTCTTGAACGCAGAATTAAAGTTAGGCCAGCTTCCAGGAATGAAGCTCGAGGTTCTGGGCTTCTTCGAAATCCACATACGCAACAGCAGTTCCAGGCTCCACATCGGGTAACTTGGAATTACTTCACCAAGCCTTGGAATTTACGGCAGGAATCCTCCTCGTGGGTAGCATTGCTATGCAAAATAGTCTACTTAGTGGTTGGTCATTGAAAACAACGCTATCTACCAGGTGAAAAGTTTGGAGTGGTTCGAAGCCCTGATTCACGGAGAGAACAGATCAATGAATGAACTTTACTCCTGGTACGAAAATTAGAATGCTAGCGTAGGAGAAGAGGATAGCGAACAATGGAGCTTGATGAATTTTTTTGGTACTGTGTATGTTGTAAATGCTTTGACTCCCTCTTTGTTCCCTTTCTTCTACTCTCTTCGTAATGAAAGAACAAAGTCAGTTTGAAGAACTCAGAATTTGTTTTTTGTTTGCAATTAGAAAATGAATGATTACGTTGACAATCTTCTGGACAAAATTGTACAAGATCGATCTTACAGAATAAGAGACCCATTTTATTTTGCAATAAAACGTTTGAGTTTTTGATTAGCTTTTCCAATCAAATTGATAAAATTTATTACAGCAAAAAAAGAAAAAGATAAGAGCTTTAAACTGAAATCTCCAACAAGTTTTAAAAGCCATTTCAAACTTTTATTCTTTCAGTGCTCAGCGAAGAAATGCATTCAAAGTGATACAGTAATTATGATACATAGCATACTTACAAGCATTAGGAATCGCATTTTGAAATGAATTTTACTACAGAATCGTATTCATTTAGTCAGAAACAAGGAAAGAAGCGTCGGTAGAAATGTAACCAAAGTTGGCAGCGCCACGACACAGTTAGTATGATAAGTACAATATAATATTGTATTCTTAGCGACGTATTCATTTTGTGTTCAAATAAGCCTATAGCCAGTATAAATTTCTTGAATTCATTCTAACAAGTGTACACATTTAATGTGTGTGAGTGTGTGTGTGTGAAGAATTTTCTAACAAATGCAACAAAGCTCCAGAGATCAGCCCCTGAAGTACAGGAGCAATATTCCACGGTAGATACATTAATGAAATGTGGTAAAAGCTGCTGACAGTGAATACTTAGATTTCTCTGCGTATGAAGCATTATTGAAATACTAGGGAAACTATTGAAAAAGTTATAACTTCTCTTCTTAAAAGTTTAATCGATTTGATGGAATATCTTTTTATTTAATTATCGTTCATTTGACTTTAAAACGAATTCATGACAGTGAAATGATGTGTTTTCTGACCCCACGAGGCTTAATAATTAACATCAATAATTATCTTTTGTTATGGCAGTTTCACTTCTGCTCTGCATTGAAAGATTCTTTTGCCATGCACACTTTTTTTTTGAAACGAAGATCAAATCAATGGGTCGAAAGGAGCAGGTAAAGTTCTTCCCAGATTCTTAGTAAAACCTAGACTGCAGTTGAAAAAATTATGCACCCTGCATCGGTTGTAAGTCAGGAGCGATAGTTATCAGCTGTGGTTTTGTACTATAACTTGCTTAAATTATGAGTAAACTTTGTTTTCAGACGTGTATTTCATATGAAAATAATTTAGCATTGATGACACAGATAAAAGGTTGAATGTGGGCGTTTACAAGAAAGCAGAAACTAATCAATGCCTCAAAAAACTGGAAAAAAACTCTTGTGGAAATATACAAAAAAAAAGTAGAAGACATTTGGATTCTTTTCAATGTGAGGGAGCAACTGAGGAAAATAACCAAGTAGTAGCGAGACTCTTTTGGACTGCAGCCTACGTAGAGACTGCGCTATGACCCTTCACCTTCATTGCTGCCGGACGACCTAGGAATTACGAGGGGCGCCCTGTGATCAGCGCACAGAGCAGCTCTCCAGCGCTGCAACGCCGCCGCGACACGCGCTCCCGCTCCTTGGGGCAGTGGGCTACCACAGGAAATGTGTTGCATCCCTATTTTCTGGCTGATCCCAAAAGACCCAATGTATTCGTTGTCACTTATTTGTGTTCAAATTGTCACTACAATGTACTACAATAGAATCCATGAGAAATCTACGGAATCAAATTATTCATTCTTCAAAACAGGATGCCAAGGTAACTTAAAGAACTGAAGTAGTTCCATTGAGCTGGACGGCAAGCAGAAGTTTAAGTTCACTTTACGCGAGTAGGGAGAGCTCTGGTCCTTCACTGCATGCACGGATGTACCTTCAGGTACTCCGGAATGAAAAACCTTTGAGATATACATAAACCAAAGTACCACTCAGTAATTCCTGATTAAATAAGTTTTCAATGTATACCTGAACAGATAAGTTTCTCAGGTGTGCCTCAACAAGAAAAACTTTTAGGTATGTCTCAGTGCGTATGTCTTTCAGAAATGCGTAAACAGGTAGACTTCGGAAGGTAAGCCTGAATTGGCAAGACTTGAAAGCCTGCTTGAATCTGTATCACACTTGTCAGCCAGTTAATTAAGTGTGACTGCATTGGAAGATTTATTCCCAGCCGAGCCTCACACATGCGACCTGGAGGATGCGGCACACATCCCATGCGACCGATGCGAGCTGAGACTGAGAGCGCTGCAGCAGGTTGCTCGTGAGGCTCGGGCTTGGCTCTTTGATGCCACCTGCGCAGGGCAGCTTGAGTGCTAGGCTTCTGAGGGATTTACAGCTGCATCGAAAGCAGGATTTCGACTGAGATCTTAAGAGCCATCTAAAATGGGGATCGTACCACAGCAAATAATACAAATATAAGAATTTGAATAGTTGAAAAGCTTCAAGTGGATAACGGCGTGAATAGGCGAAGACAATAAAACAGCATAATTTTAACGTTAGCTACAATATCACTGACTAATCTCATACCTTAAAATATACACAGAAAAGACAAAAGTGTGAATATCTTTAATCAGGACTTGAACATTATTGGGAAATAAATATGCGAAAAAAATTTCAGGTTCCATTTTTTGGTAAAAGTCACTAGTAAGGAAAATGAATGCTGCTTTACAATAAACAGCCGCTATGATACCCACTGACTACAAAAAATCGTCTTCAATCCTTTGCTCGAGAACACAGTAGACATTATTAATAAGTTAGAAATACTCGGACACCGATCTTTCCTCGGCCACAAATAGCGATCACAATCGCTATTGTGAATACTTTCTCTTTAAAAATAGCAATTATTAGTTCATATTTTTATCGTTCACAAGTACGTTTTTAAGCTTCAGATGATCTCCCTCCGTCCACTGCCATGAAAAGAATTTCTTTTTACAAAACTGATCAGGACCTCCCGCTGTTGCCAGAGAAAACAAGGCTTCTCTCTGTTACGAGACATAACCTTTTTTGTTTTATTACCACGCGTTACTGGTGTTTGTGTTTGTGTTTTCACGAAAAGAGAAAACAATCCTAGTCGCTGCATGGGAGAAGCTCAGCCATAACCTTTATAGCGAGGACAGCGATTGCGCAAAGATCATAAAAATGAGAATACGCTTGAAAAAACGGAAATTATAGCGAAATTCAATGGATAAAAGCATAAAAATAAGGTTCTATTCAAGCAAATGCAAGGAAATACATCAGTGATGAATAGACGTTGCAAAAGTATTTGCGTAATGGAACGATACCGTAGAGAGAAACTAATTGAAGAGGAGAAACAGTATCGTCCAAGAAATTAAAAAAGTTGCGCTATCGACGGCGTGCAGAATAGAGCAACAAAAGGATAACGGGGCCTCACATTGGCTGGGCATGCTGTGGCCGGGTCCCCTGTTGCCCAGGTGGCCGAGGGGCAGCGTGCCCAGCAGCTGAGGGTGCATTATTGATCTCCAGTCTCTGCTGCATTGACTGCGGTGTTTTAACAGCGGCCTTCTCCGCTATTTCGGGCCTGCAGCTGCCTGTGACGTCAGGNCTGCTTGTCCCGTCAGGTGCCTGTGCCTGCAGCTGCTTGTGACGTCAGGTGCCGGTATCAGCAGTTACATGAGACATTCTGTCAGTGTGTCTGCAGCTCTCAATACTGAGTAATGCATACGACTTTGTGTACCGAAGTAAGTAACGTTAAAGCTCAATGTCTTTCCATTCTAATGAGACATCACGTATGTACCCGTGCTTTCGACTTCTAATGACACTTCACATCAGGCTGGCTGCAATTGGGCGTTTGTGGCCTCGACTGAGTTTCACATCAGGTCACTATGCCTACGAACTCTAAAGGGCATGGAAACATGATGGTTCTAGTGCCTTCGAAATCAAAAGTTGGTGCCTGGATCTGCGTGAACCACAGGTACTTCCAATCGTTTCTCTGCGGTACTGAATTTACTTACACAAGTTAGTGCGCGTGTTTACTTGGTTAGTTGTTGTCCGCACCAGCGGTTGCTTGTGCCTTAGCCAATATTTTATTTCGTAATCTCGTCTACCTCGATCATAAAGGCACCAGTTTTACCTACATTACTTTGATATTTCAGTGCTTTAAAAGTTCAGTACGATATCTGGGCTGCAGGATCATCTCGGCCGCCTCGGCAATCTGGAACTCCTGATAGTTAATCTTCCGGTGTATATTTCCCGTCCAGCTCGCGAGGAAATTCAAATTAGCTCTTGCTACATCGTTTATTACTTTATTTTGAAAAGTAACTCTGTTTGTGATAGCTTTCGCTGACCTGAAAAGCATCTCAGAAAGTTAGGCGATAGAGAATATAGACGAGCAAACTTGGAAGATTGAAATCGTGAATGAATTTGAGGAGAAAGAACTCCAGGGAAAGCGCCTCATTTGTCGAAATTCTCAAGCAGTTAGTAGAATCTCGACAGCTTAGAATGGAACCTTCATAATGTTGAACATAACTAATGGGCTTTACCAAAAGAGAGGAGAATAGTAGATTGTGATTGCCTTATTTTCCTTTTTTACTCGTATATCAGTAGGGCTTCAAAGGACTGGTACTCAATTTGCAGAGTTTCTAATCCAAGCTTGAAATGTTCATTGCATAATCTAGATTTTGCTAATTAACTAGCCTAATATAAGCATGAATCGCTGTTAATCATTCTGATATTTTCACTAGAATTTAAACTTATAGGATCAGCTTTTTATTGTTCGGCGATAATATCTTTTTAACTCCTCATTCAAAATAAACTATTCAAATTTCCTTTCAATAATATAATTTTAGTCGGATGTCTTTTGTCTTTGTAAATTCATATATTTCCACCACTGCTCCATCCACTGCTGTTGCTAAGCCCCTGTATCACAAACCCTGTAAGTACTCGTATTGGAAAAATTTCACTAGTTGCTCACACCGAAATAAATTAATCTCATCGAATGCATTCCATAGACGGCTGGGAACTTTAGGCTGATTTACGAGCACGAGAAGAGTTTCACGGAAGAATTCAATTTCTCGAGCAGGAAATTGTTTATTTGCTCAGGATGCAAAAGTTCCTGTTTTAGCTAGAAATCGAATATGAAATGTTGAAGATTTCCCCAAGAATTTTATCATGACAGAGAACTATCGTGTTTTTAGATTTTATGATACAGCAGACGGCAGTAAAGAACCCTTGAAGGCTCAGACCGGTGTAAGGATTTTTAAATGCATGCTTTTTTAAAATTTGCATTGTTTTTGCTCACAGGTATGAGAACTTTTTAGCCATAATGAAGTCCTATAGTTTAAATCAGCGCTTTACATAATTAGTTGGAGCAATGAAAAGGGAAGTGACGAATGCTAAACCCTGTAAATTGAGAGTTAAATTGCATCGATCAGTATTTATCATACAAACAAGCGCGCATTTAGTGGCTAAAGCGACAATTATATAAAAAAATGTATAACTGCCCTATTACGTTAGACAAATAGATATTTTCCAAGCAAAAAAAACTGAACACGTTAGCTCATTTTGAGCAAAGTAAACATTTTCCATGATACTCGAGTGTCATTTTTACCCTCAAGAGAAAATACGTATTTACTTATTCTCACTGAAGTACATGAGTTGGAGTAATCTGAGGTCACAATATAGATATATGTGTATACATGTGTGCATAATCTTTATTACGACAAAAACTAGCGAGTATTGTAAATTTCAAGGTAACTATGAGAAATTAGCTCAGCTTCCAGCATATCTGAATAATTTCAGAGGCAATGCACTACGTATGATGAAATGGAACAAAGTTTAGGCTTGCGTGCCTCAGTGACGTTTGATGCATTTATTGACTGGCAGCTAAAGCCCTCAAAAAACTTTTACCAGATATACTCCTAAAGTTAGCACACATGGTTAATTTACCTAACAGTTTCATTTAGTTTGGTAACCAGAACTCAACATTACCCACGGTCACCTTGGACAAAGTCAAGCACTGGCAGTGATTACATTCAGTTCCGTACACTTTCATTAAGCAAAGTTTTTGCCATGGGGCTTCACAAGTCGCGTGAGAATGCTAGACAGGTCTCCAGTTTTTGTCTCGCAATAAAATGTTCACAGAGATTGCAAGCGATAACGTTTAACCTCATTAATCCTCAAGGAAAACGACTTCTTTTTGAGGAGTATATTTTTTTCAGGTCAGAGTAAGTTTAGTTTCTAAACGCAGCGACCAAGTTTACTTATCAAGGATATGTTCTCGTATGTAGAACTCACGCGCTATCACAGGGACTTTTGCGGTAACGCTGGCATTGTATTATTTAGTTAATTTGCGTTCGACTGCTCGTCTGCGCACACTTATTGGGCGCTGCAAAACTTCATTTAAGGTAAAAAAAAACACGGTAGGGTGACATAAGATCCAATACTTACGTGAGAATTGAATGCGAAGTAACGATTTTTATTCATAGAAAATTCATACTCGAATATGTGAACAAATGATGAAATGATTTTACGACCACAACAAATCAAATTGTGCTCAAAGCAGTTTCACGAACAGGTAAATGTGGCGTTCTAAGTTCACACATTCAACAAAGTTAAGTAAATTGAGTGCACTGAGGCTTCGAGCAAAGTTTGGCCAAGATGAGTTGCAATGGATAAAATATTCACATTAGAATCAAATGAATAATTTTCTAAAAATATTTGCCCACTCGTGCATTCAAACGCTCTGTTGTAGCTGCAAAAAAGAAAATAAATTTCAACAATAGCGTTAGCCTACACGTGTAATGATGATTGATATTGCAATTCTTTCCGATGATTCGGGTCATTTCCATGGAGATCACGATCTATTCGCCATAACTTCGTCAGTACGACCAGAAAGGTAATCGTTGCCTTCCAGTCACCAGGCGCTGCACTGACTGACCGTTCATTTCTGAACAATAACTCGCGCATCGAGTCCCAGCTCGAGTCTGTTTATGAGATTAATCCCAGCCTATTTATGAGGTCAGGCGGGGCCAGACGCACGCCCTCTGACCTACTTGTGTCGTCATGCTCCGCTCATCACAACGCAATGATTTGTACGTAAAATTGTCCTCTATTGATGTGTCCTACGAAACGCGCTCTTTAAATGCCGATCTCTATTACCGTACGCTTGTCTTATCTAGTGAATTTATAGTGATCTAACTCCGGACATTGCAGAACTAATCTGTTATACTAATCATTCGCAGATATGCATCACTGAAAACAGTTACTGAAGCATACTTGAACCCTCAGTTTCAGCAAAAATCTACAGCGTAGTTCAGAAATAAACAATGAACAATGAAGTAGGTACAAAGAACAGAATAAATAATGATAAGTGATAATATCAAAATTTATCAATTAAGCAGAATTTACGTTCAACTAGACAGTAGATTGTCACCTCACGAGCACAAAAAGCACAAAATGAAGTACATAAACCAAAGTTTTATTATTTTTGAAAAATGATAACTTGAGGTGGGACCGGAGCGGGGCAGTTTGCTCAGTGGAGGGATATTTCCTGCATTTGGATGAGTAAATTGTTCCCATACATGACTTTCTTCCTGCTCATCTTTGCTAGTATCATATTCTCTATCTGTAATGTATGCGGTGAGTTAGACATATTCAACTACGAGAGGAATATTGGGACAAAAGAATAACTTTCGTATGCAAAAATGACTGAGAATACAGCATTACGATTAAAATTTACTGAAAAGTTAAATAATTCAGAGCTTTGAAAATTGTCATTATAGCACGTAAGAAGGTATTGTGGCTGGCTCAGTATTCTACATTCAAGAGACACAATTTGTTTAATTATAAGTGATTCAGAGATTAAGCAATAATTCAATTTTTAAAAGATTAAAGATGAAATTGAGCACTTCAAACTCAGTCATTGTCAGAATATACTGAAACATTTTATCAAAAGGAGTTATGCATGCACATCTTTTACCGGTAAAAATGCACTCTTTACAAATTTCATTGAACAAAATTGCAGAGGTGCCAGTTACACTTGGACCGATCTCATATCGCTTCGAAACGGGAGTGGACTTCATCTAATGGCCAGAGGTGGATGCGGAGTGTTGCTGTCGATGGCCGTTGCTGGGGCAGACATTGGACGGTCGATAGCTCCAGACTGCTCCCTAAAACTTATTGACCTCCATTCGAGATTGAACGTAGAACTATTCCATGTGTTATTGGACTTTACCTCGATGTGAGAATGGACATGTAGAGCACCATGTGAGACTAGACGTAAATTTTTATGTGATATTATGTATGAGTTGGATACGAGAATGGACGAATGCAGTTCCATGTGCAGCTGAACATAGAGTTCCATGTACAGCTGAACGTAGAGTTCCATGTACAGCTGGACGTAGAGTTCCATGTGCAGCTAGACGTAGAGTTCCATGTACAGCTGGACGTAGAGTTCCATGTGAGACTGGACGTAGAGTTCCATGTGCAGCTGAACATAGAGTTCCAGGTGAGACTGGGCATCTCCTGTTCGGTGATAAACTGGAGCAAGGGTTCATGTGAGACTGAAAACAGAGTTCAACGTGAGACTGGGCGTCATGCTTAGGTAGGGACTGGCTCAAGTATTTTTATGTGACTACGAAGGATTAATTTACTCACTGTGGGAATGAGACGATGTGCTGCTCATTACATGAAATTAGACTTGACACTATTTGAACTATTAGCCTAATTAAAATCATGTTCGTATGAGAAATTACTTGCCACGGATATCGTGTACAAAGCGGAAATGAGATGAGAAGTTGTACTTGATCATATATGGCTTAGATAATTTTCGTCTGATTTAAACTGAGCAAAAGAAACTCAAACTGCTTATTATCAGAATATGTTGGACAGAACTACCGGCAATGTACCGATGAAAACCAATGGTGCCCTATAGAATTGATAAATACTAAAGATACAATTATCTGTACAAACACCCAGACTTGGATGACTGATGTGCAAGTGTAAATCTGGCAAAGGGTTAATTAACAAACAAGACTAGTACATACTATGATATTGCAATAAGACGTTGAGTATCACTCCTGGGGTGGGTGCGTAGCTTTACTTTATCTCGATAGGTTTGCTTTCCAGCTTTCCATTAGCGCTATACAGGACACGCAGCAATCTGATAATGGGATAAGACCATGGCAATTAACAAACCATCGTCACAGAGGAGAAACACCAGAGCTGGTTTCACTATTTGAATTTCTGTTGGTAAAGCTAGGAGCTTATATATTTCTTAAAATACTTCATGTTTTTAGAATGTTTGTCATTATTTATAATTTTCTGAGTACTTCTTAGGAGCATAAATTAATTATGTTCTAAGGGATGCAGTGTTGATGCATTTCTACTTACAATATGTTGATTGGGACCCTCGTCCGAGTGCTTGAAGGGGTACAATCGATACGTTCACTGAAGTAGCCCGACCGTCGTCATCTCTTTACGGTGCTCATGCCATTAATGTATGCATGTTAGTTCCCAATGTTTTATTCATAATATTTTGCAATTTTGGAGCTGTTAGTATATCATTTGTTAAGGAATAGAATTTGAAGAAAAAATTATCAAGTTATTGAAATATAAGCCATCCTGTTAACGGGACAACAAGCAGTCATGGTGCTAATACTGAATAAAAAGTTAACTAGGTTCATTTCATTGTGAGAATTCATTTATGACTTATTGCAATGAAAGATGTAAAAAAGTTTAGGATCGTTAAAATATCCATCACTTTTACCTTCTGTTATCAGCGTTAGGATTAGAATTACTCTTACAATCTTCAAGCCCCCTTGACAGGAGGCAGTACATTAATGAATTCATACAGTCTCCTACGTCAGCACACCAGCATAGTTAGAGGTGTTCATCGAGATCTCTTTGTGTTGAATAATTCGGACCTTAATTTATCCGGGCCAACTCTTTTCACCTGAAACTTTTTAAAAGTAAATTTAGAAGTGGAGGAGCTTACACTAAACGGAGTTTTGGATAGGTTAATAAGTTGAATTTGGAAAATTAAAAAATCCCGACAGCCAAGAACAGCTCAAAAATCTTGGAATAACTTGAAATAAGTCGTTACCGATTCTCTCTTTGTAACGCCTTAAGACTAAACAGTGATTAAATTTGAAAATAAAAGGAATTCAGCAAGAAGCGTAGCACACAGAAGATCTCAAGAATTTTCTCTGATAATTAGATGTGCTTTTTACATCTGCAATCCTTTACTCATCCCAATCACAATCGCAATATCTTAACATTTAGAAAATTTGATATGAATGAAAACTGAGCGATATCTACTGTTATATTTTAGAACTTAAATTCAGCGAGATGAACGTGAGGACTCAAATCCGAACGTATTCGTTAGGTTGCCAGTCTTAAAGAATTTTAACCTTTAGACTATATTAATAACCTTGTTTTTAGCTGAAATATACAATAATAAAGGTTGCCCCTCCATAGCAACACCCCTTTGACTTTCCAACCAAGCTGTTGAGCAACAACATTTTGAAAGCAAGCAATGTGGAAGTTTGCGGTTCCAAATGATATACTTCATAGTTGACATCCTTGGGATTGTAAACTTGTAAGAACTTGTAAAATTTTAACCTAGAAATGACTCTTGCGTAATATAATCGTAAATGGGATTATGGCTCGAAATTGACGCAGCTGACAGACAGTAGGTCAACTATTTTTTCAATTTTAACATTTTTTTATCTTTTTCATTTCTGCGCTGTAATTTCGTTTTCCCCCATAAAGTTAAGCAGCAAATCGCCAGGACCTACAAAGTAGTAGCTGTCATCAATAGATTCGATCGTCTGTCATGGCTCAGAGTGACAAGCTGTGAATCACAGACGATTTCATGAAGTTCGTGACCTGGATACCACATTACCTCTTTAATCGTTGCAAGGCTGCTAAAGTGGACGTGCAAGTTTCTAGAAGAGCAGAACATGAGTGCAAGCCCGAGACCTAATGCCTCTCATGCGGGTCAAATTAATTTCTTAGCTCCGTCGGTCCATCGAATTAGTCGCTCAAGCTCCCAAATGCAATGCACAAACTACCGGTACTTTTCGTTATTTTCTGGTGTTTCATCAATTAATGCCTGCGTTTAACCATTGCGTTTCAAATACGTATCCGAAACGCTGTTCTCCTCCATAAAAATTAATTTTTTATGAAACGTAAGTCCGGGAGAAAAAGATTCAGATAGATAATATAACACGACTTTGCAAAATACATATAATAATGCTTGAACAAAAACCAAATGGCTCCTCTAATCAAAGATACACTATGAACGCAATGACTGTTGCAGATTGATATTTGGAACCCATGTTAAGTCCGATTTCAAAGTTGATTTGAAAAAGTGCAAATCATTCTTCATTGTCGGATCAGAAATTAGAGTGTTGTTAGCAGCATCCTCTAAAGTTATCATCAGGTACTCATGTGAGTATTTTCAAGATGAGAATAAACTTAAAACACGTGAATACAATTTACTGTTTAGCAACTTTGATTACTGTCATGCAGTTTCTTAATGATACCTAATAAATAAAAGAACATCACTCGAAGTAAACGTAGGTAAAATACGGTCAGTGTATACCGTCACAGCTGCTGCGGGCTGTGGAGACCCTGTGGGCACAGCAACGTCTCCGTGACAACTGGAAATATTGCTCTTACGAGCTGCAATTTGCACCGGTCATGGGGAGTCAAAATCTAAAGGTCGTGGGGCTGTCAGTGTCTCATTTGTACTTTTTTCTCGGCTTACAAGTGAGGAGCTAGTGCGATACAGGTCAACGTAGACCTTGACAGAAGAATTGCACAACTGCAGTCAGAAGTTTTAGAAGCTTGCTACCGTGCGAGCAGGTCTCACTTTAGAAAAAGAAGAGCCGACGGCACTAGGAAAAACAGTCGCTTTGTAAAATGCTCTTCGTTGTACTATCATGAAAATTTTTGTTCACGCTAGGATGTTTCCTTAACGAATAAACTTCATATCACTTAAAGAACACTTAAATTTCCGGAAACAACATTTGTATAGCCCTAGAGATGCACGTGACACATATTGCCTTCACCACCCTTTTCTGCGAGACTATGTGGACCAACTGGTTGACGCACATCTGCGAATTTATTGAAGAAACGAACATAATATTGAAATAGTCTCTTTCATTCTTTTCTAATCCTTCGTAATACGTATGTGGATGAATTTCTATTTGGGCTTAGCCTCGATCTGGCCTTGACCGCGAGCGAGGTGGGAATACTGTCGTGATATTGCGACGAGATGGCATCCGAGCCCGACAATTACCGCTGATGAGGTAAACAATTATTTCTTCCGGATTGCATGCAGAGGAGGAAATGAATGAGCCCAGTGTCTCAGCCCAGCAGTATCGTATGATAATGAAGGAATCAGTTGAGTCATTAGGTCAACAATAATTAGCAAGATGCAGCCTGCATCTGATACAAATTGAAGGATGAGGCACCGTCATGAGCTGGTGCTTCATTCGATACTTCAGCTGGTGCTACGTCCAGTCGGTACGCTGTTCTATAATTCCAAACTGTGAAGCGAAGAATGATAAACTGCACGAAAATATTGAACGTCGTGTGGGCGGTGCAGTTTTCATAAACTTTCAGAAAGATTAAAACCCGTATACTGATTAGATTAGAGTGAAAACTATTATACGTGTAGAATGGTATCCTCATTTTTCGATAGTCAGGTAGGACATATTCTGTAGTGTGGAATTCTGAGCTCAGACCGCTGTTTTTCAACTCCTGGCAGCTCGACTGCTTAAGTTCTTGCAATGTTCTGAGACGTGAACTTGAGAGAAGAGTCTCTGGACGGTAATCTGGGAGCCTTAGAATTAGAACTCGCTCCATCCAGCCCAGTTCACAAGGAAAGTTATCCTAACTTCACTCAGCAGCGATGATTCGCACAAGTCGAGGTCCGTAAAGAGTGAGGTTTCTTCGCCTTTCATTTGTAAGTTAGCTAACATTCATTGCTCGTCAATGCTCTAAGATAATTTGTGGAAAGTGGCTTTGAATTTTGTCGGGTGCTTTGAGTGTCAAAATATCCCCTGCAAACTTTGAAGCAGAAGCAAACCATGATTTCTACAGAAGGATGATCCTACAGGCTGCATGAGAAAACACGAATCTTGTGGTATCATTGTGTACAGTTGGCTTGCCAAGCAGTGCTTTCAACGTTCTATATCTGATACACCCAAAAACATTCGCCTTTTTGGATACCTAAGCTCGATTTAGTCGCACTCAATCGATCACTGAAATAAAAAACTTTGAAATTTTAAATTCATCGATAAATTTCCGGTGAGAGTGACAGTGAAATCAGTCATTTAGAAAACATAGCAATAGCAAAATGCATTAAGCTGCCATCGTTTTTAGAAAACTGCTCGGTGTTTTTATAAGATTTACTGAAAAACTTCTCTTTTTCCCAACCTTCTGCAATGAAGCAATATTTAAATTGAGATTCTAAAGTTTATATTATATATATGATGCAGTGATTCAAAAATCTACGGGACTTTATAGACAAAATCTGTAAAATGCATTACTCATGGTTTTAAAGTTAATTAAAGATTCTTATGACCCGTCTTTCTCTTTTGTAAAGAAATGGGCCTGACTTCCAATAATCGATTCGTCCAAACGAAGATCAACATCGTTTCAATGACAGCTAGTCGTTCCCGTTTGTGAACGTTGGTCAATATCGGCCTAGAACAGAGAAATCTACGCATACGTAGCTCCAATAATAGAACAAGCAACGACTCGGGAGTCAATAGAAGCTGTCGTCCGTGACTCACAGGCCATTGATCGGGTGTTGCGAGTCTGTGGTTGAAGCAGGCATGCGATTCAAAATCATGTAATGCAAAAATGCCAGGGGTAAATCTGCGTTCTTCAAAAGCGTGATTTCAAGATAATGAGTCCAATGCAAAGCTACCAGTGAGAGAATACGTCTTGAGCTATCCAAACTCACGAAGAAAAATACTTCGTCATAGAATATCTTTAAAAACATAAGTACACCAAGGCTGATTACTTCCCTAAAAGTAAAATCCCTTCTGAGATACAGGTCAATAATGGAGAGGCTACGGCGTTATGTATCAGTATTTTCAGAGACTTGTACTGCTGACCAGCCCGGTTTCCGATCAATCATGACTTGTTTAAACAAATTCTTTATTGAGGACTGTAACACACCTGGGACACTCGCACTGCGTATAGTTTGCGTGCATATCCTCGAAAACTATTCTTGGCAACATGATATTTTGAGTTTATTTCAAGTGGTGATACTAGATGGGAGCTGCTCTTGAAAGCGATGTCTTTCAGGCCCACAATCAATTGAGAACTTTGCGTTCCTATGGCGATGCGTTGGGATTCCCTCACTTCCATGGCATGCGAGTCCTCGCGGTGTTCCAGAAATGTGTATTCCTTCTTTGGTTGCCCTATTACTTACATACTTTTCTTTTTGTTTCAGACGCAACTAATCCATGTCGGTATAAGTTTCCTTGTGAACTGGGCTAGATGGAACGAGTTCTAATTAAAAAACTATCCAGGATTACTGTCTAGAAACTCTTCTCTGAAGTTCACGTCTCATAACGCTGGAAGAATTTTATTTTGTTTGTATTCCAATAGTATTTTTTATTTAACATTCTATACCAGTACGTAGGCCAGTAAACATTTAAATCAAAACAAAATATGCGAGTAAGTTTGTTACCATTTGTTATTTCTTCACACACTTCCACTTCCTGAGATACCCTCACACACTTCCACAGTGAGAATTCTGTAGTGTACAGTAAATAGTTTTAAGTTACATACGTTGACTTTTAATTCTTTCGCCATTTTCCGTCTGTACGAAGCCCTTTCAATAACAGAGCACGTGAATCACTAGATTCAATAAAACAGACTTATTAATATAACATGGTCAGTCGGATCGAGTTTCTTTTGTTGCTCTAACGCTATTGCCTGACTCGAATCAGTAGCAGGGAGTGTCGAGAAATCTCAAGGCGAGAAAATAAATATTTCCGACAGACCGAGCCTTCCTATTCCAGATTCATCATTGACCTCGAGAAATTTGTCTTTGTTTGAGGTAGCTTTGGGTCTATCGATCATACTTGTTTTATAATTATATTATTACATTCATGATCAAGTCACGGATTCTGCACAACTAGGCGAACATTATTGTGATTTTAGCAAAGAATTAGCTCGTGGGGCAGCACAAGAATGTAATTTTCCCACATTTCGCCTGCAGCAGCTATCCTTCAGCTGCCAAAAATTAAAACTTATATATATTGAATACCTTAGAACGGGAAGTATTGACAGGAAAACAAGGTAAACTTCAAAAAGAAAGCCTTTCGCGTATGTAGAACGACAGTGCGACCGCCATAACGACGGCCACAGAGAAGACAAAAAAGAAGGGATAAGCACAGCCACTCAAATCCTCCTGCGGACTTGATCAAGGATGTCTTTGACACCATTTACTAAGTTCATTACACAATGAACAACATAGGAAGTAATTTTATGAGATTTTCAGTGTAAATACTGGAACAGACGACTAACAATGATTTTCGCATACATTGCTAAACTTCATTCGTTACTATAACATAATATTTTTATATTAAATTTTTGTTTTTTAATACGCTATGTGAAGGCAAAGCATGAAAATAAGGAATACTATGCTTTTTAATTCAACAAGTACTTAAATACAGATGTATACAAATATTTTGGACGTGTTAATGGCACACCAAGAATCCAATATCATCTCTGAATTGACAAGCACAAAAGTTGTTCAGCTGACTGATCGATTACCGATTGGAAATTGACATTTAGCCATTGGCAGCTCCGGAGAAATATTTCAGAGGACCACAAATCACGAGACACGGAATTAGGACGTAAAAAGTCATGAACTCTTGAGAGTCACGGGAGAAAGGTATTTGTACTGAAAATATAAACTGCATATACTAATGCCTCGTGTGAGCTCCTGAAATGCTATGCTATTGATCTGTCTGAAAATTCTCATTGTTGGAAATACTAACATTAGTTGGATATGGAAAAATGTAGCCGTGGAAGAGGGAACTCAATTGTTAATATACATATGTACCGTGTATCGTACGACCCTTACATTGGGACAATACCATTTTTAGCTAAAGCGTATCATCACAGGGAAAAAAATCAGGACATTTACTCTCGAAGTGCTTCCCCAGTTTCTGTCTCATGATAGTATTTCTTTTGAGCTAATTAATAGATCTTGCGATGAATTCGGGCATATAATTTACGAACGTCAAAAATGCAAACAGGCTTTGGGTGGCTCATTTATGATTGTATCTCTTTATTCCACTCAAGTTTTGAGGACGCTAATTTTATGGATATATTTAGGCAAAATTATTTTACACAAGGACACAGTCTGGTTGTTTACTAGCACCGTCCTTGTAAACAAGTTTATAGAAGTAAGTAAATCAAGGATTTTTCTTTGTATACTTCTTTGTAGCTTAGGCAAATTTCAAAGGTCCTTCAGTGTTCAGATAACATTCGGATGCCTAATTTTTAGTTACAGTCATGGATGAGTACTCACTTTTACAATAAAAGTTAGGATTAAAGAGCGCTGTAAGCTCATCTTCCGGTAGTAACAAGTCCGCAATAGTACCAAAAGTTTGGTTTTTGCTCACATTCGTGGAAGGCTCAGTTACGCCTCGTGCATGATAGAGCATCGTTCAGATCTCAAGTAAATGACTCCCCAGGCAGCGAGTAATTTGTTTACGGAGCTCCCGTGGGCACCATGTGTTGCAGACGCACTGGACGCACCAGCAGCCCCCCGGCGGCCTGAGATGGGTAGTGCATCTGTGTGTCTTGTGTAGCTGGGCGTGACGGTGTGTCCGTGCATGGATGTGTGTTGTAAATCAATATAAACGAGACTTTATCAGGTTAGCTCTAGTGGAGTTTATGTAGCTCCTCTGTAGCTATACGTGATGAATATGTGCTGTAGGAAAATACTAAAGTGCCTTCAGGCTAACTCTAGGGTAGATTGTGCAGCTCTTCTGTAACTATACAAGGTGGGGCCCGATCTCGTGCTTCGATATGTATTGATAGATAGCTAATAAAATAATTTTTCGTTAAGAATGCTCTTTTTCTGTGTAATACTCTTAACCATTGAATTTGTTGGTGCAATAGAATTAAAAAAACATCTTGATCCCAAATCTTTTTTCACTCAGTGAGGTCCACAAGTTAATGCGACAATGAAATTTTATGTTTCAATAGACCTTGACCTTTGAGGCTATTTAACTGTCAAAAGAAAACTCGGCTGATGCAAATTTGGACTCGAATGGTATTCCGATAAAATTACATTCGTTGTATTATGAAAATTAGCACTGGCATTTGGAACTCACTTTCATTTCTACAACACGACGAAAATTTCAACAATAGGATTTACCTCCCCCCCAAAAAAACTCATTTATGATTCGAATTAAATTGAATTTTAAGTTAACAATGATTTTTAATAATGGTTTCCCTTACTTTGAGCTTAAAGTTTCAATCCTTAATTTTCACTCTAAAATATTTCATTGAGTTGCCTCCGTCTGACTTCCGAAAGGCACATGTATAGCGAGCTACTCCGGTGAAACGTCAGTGTGTTCAACATGAAAGCAAATTTTTATATTGAAGAGAATTCAATCCTGAACGGCAAGGTGTTCGTAAAAACTCTTATCAGTTTCAAATTTTGTTACAAAGCCAATTGATAAAATATAATATTTTCACTTGTTCCAATCGAGACAGTGACTATCGAAGTTTGTTTCCTCCTCTGTTCGTAATGGATCAGGCCAAATGAATAAATCTTATCAATTATCTTTGAAATTAAATTTTAAAACTTTGGGCACATTGTGAACACCCTGTACATCTATTTTTGCAAAATTTCAAGCTTCTGTATTAGTCATTTTCTCGCACCTTTATGTACAATTTTCATCTCTACTTCAGTAAGGAGAATGTCTGTTTGGTATTCAAGCAAAATTACTACAATTGGTGTCTTAATGCGAATTAAATGACCGAGAACGAGAAACAGGATCCCTCGCTTCTAGCACATTGGCGGTAGTTGCACAGAAGCTCTGACTTGGCCAAGATCCTAGCACAACAAGGATGCGTCATTACTGACTTTGATGAAACCAGAGAACATTTCAGGGAGTCTCGCTCAAAGTTCTTAGCGGACTAATGACGAGTTTATGAGGGCATAAACCTTGCACCTTTTATTTATATGGATCAAACACAGTAAAAGTTCGTTATCGGGTCTCACATTTGGCTTTATGTGGTAGTGCTCTGGGGGGACTCAGAAGGGACTTCAGTGAAAACCAAGGCACGTTTTCTTCAAGAACTTGTCCCGTCGACTGAATGAAATATGATAAGGCATTCATTCACAGTAACTTAGATGTTTTGTTTTATTAAAAAAAACTAAAATCTGTAATTGGGTTTTTACATTTCCGAAATGTGGTGAAATAATAGTTTGGTGTGGGATTAGAAGTAAGAGCACTGTCGAATATAAAAAATTGTCTAATTTTTTGTTGAATGAAAAGTGAACATTTAGTGCTGTGGTCAGTGTGCAATTAAAATGACCCCGGAGAGTTCATTGAGAGTTCAAGTAGGAACTTTATTTTAAAAAAGCTTTTCATAAAACTGCGATTGATGAACTGAATTGATCTTTAATCATAAATTATTACCGCATCACAGATTTGTGCACTGGAACTTACTTTCTTGAAAACGAAATAAAAAAATATACACAAGTCAGAACACTTCCTTTTGAATGTTCGTCTCTCACACAAATTAATTTTACACCATTTAAAAAGAATATCTAGCGAATGTGGTCCTCAGTTCTCAATACACTGAATTAGTCGAGTTCTAAAGTTTTGGCTCATTCTTTCAATCATGTCGCCCCGCGCAGTGTTAATTTCAGTTCGAATGTTGTTCTGCCGGTGTTCCACCGGGACTGGACCATCATTGTCAACCAGGGATTAGAGATAACCCCACCTGAAATAATCACAAGAGGCTAAATCAGATGCGCGAGTAGACCGGCTTAGGAAGATCAACTGCCCGGAGCAAGCTTCTCTAAAAAACTGCCTTGACACCCAGGAGGCCTGGCATCCTGAAACGGGAAGACACCAACCTCCTTTTCACCCCCTCCCGTTCAGCACTTCTCCATCCTTTCGTGACCCTCACCAACTTCACTTCATTCTTTTCAAAAGAGGTTGTTCCCACGTCCTGCACCGCACAAAAAAAAGCGTTAGTCCCTCGGAGTAGCCATTCTGAGTGAGCATATTATGTGCAGAAGGCGAAGTTCTCAGCTGCCTCGCTCTTGAGTTCTCGACAGAAGTATGAGTCTGCCTACAGACTGCATGGCTCTCACGGATTAACTTCTCCGGGCTTAATCTGGACACGCAATACAACCTACGTTGAAGCGAGTTGCATATATTGTGGGCATTTTTGTGTACCCACTTCATAACCAGGAATAAATTTATAATCAATTTATAATGACACTTGGACGCACGGGATTGAGAGGAATGGAAAATTGTTACAGGAGGTATAAAACTTCAGTAGTTTTAGGTACGTTCAATTATTTGAACTAATCGAAGTTCAATTTTTAAATACGGAATCATGGTGGGTCATGTAAGACGTTTCTCGACCTCTCTTTTGAACAAAACTTTCAAGTTCTGAAAAACAAAGGCACATTGCGTCATTGTGTACCGTCGATTACACAAGAGCCGACAGAACGTAAATATCCGCTTACCCCTCAACGAATTTCCTCTCGGCGCATACACGGTCTGTAACCGGCAGTGACCTTGTGAATACAACAACGACGGCCACGAGACGTCTCCGGATAGTCAATAAACAAACCCTAGAGCAGAGCATCGTTAATTCTTTCAAATGAATATCGTCCAGTTATAATAATTATTTTTTCCCTATAATCAGGAACAATTTGCCGGCTTAGTATGCAAAAAATTGGTTCTTTTTTTTCAAAGTTGGGTCAAGTAGAGTAATAAATATTCTTCGATAGAAAAATGACGAATTTTTCATTTTTACCATTACAAAGGAATAGACAGTGGACATCTCCAATGGCTGTAAACAATTGACGTGAAATAAAGATCAACTCGGTGCTTCAAAGTTATATTAAAATGAATGCAAAAGAAAGTGTGTCCTCACGTTCAAGGAAACAGACTCAAAAGTTTTTTCAAAATATTTTTTGCAATTGCTAAAGATCTGCCATGCCCTAACTTTAGACGACATTTTTATGAGAAAGCACCAAAATTAAATGCTTTCAATAAATTGTGTGTTTTCTTAACGTACAGAAAACTCATAGCGCTCGTACATAATTGATGCAGCGCATTTGAGGAAGTCAGAATCTTCAACTTTGCGATCACATTACACTAACACGAAAAACGCTATTCAAAATTTGAATGCGTTTTACAGAGTAATTTAATTGAAAACTTTCTACCTGCATCACCGAACTTCATCAATAAGAGCACAGAGCATTTACTCCGACAGCAAGCTCAACGAACAGAGAAAACAATTCGATGCAAATGAAAAGAAGAAATACTTTCTTGGGCTGAGCTACACTAATTGCATTGTTGGTGTTTCCAAGTTGCTTCGCCGCAAACAAAGCTGGCCTCCCGAATTGAACACAGTGCTCCCTAATGCACACACAGGCGTTGCTCTTTAGTAATTAATATTCGCTCATGAATCTGAGGCAGTCTTTTGAACCGCTATGTGCGGCAACACAATGAAAACCCTCTTGTTATGAATAGAAGCAATTACCAAGCAGAGACTTTCTTAAAGTTAAGACGATCCAGTTTCGGGGACAAGCAGAGTGACAGGAATTTATACGACCCAGCAGAATTCACGAGACGTTCGAAATGACGCATTCCGTGGCTCGATGAGGATTTCGTAGCCAGATCCTGCATGAATAAATACTAGAGAACATGGTCGAACTATTGTGATAGAATGTGCATTATTTCACTTGATTCTCAACTCGTGCAAATTTTTGTAGGAGCTGAGTCCTAAATGAGGCGAACAATGTATACAGAAGATTCTCTGAGCTTCAATGTGTTCTACAGCCCCATGAGAAATGCCTTCGTTAATATTCATTCTTTAACAATGCTAGACTCTTGATTATCCCTCGCCCCAATAATGGACAGAATAAAAAAAAATTATTTAAAAAAATTATTCGTAAACTTTTCATGCAATTCAGAGGAATTCCAAATGGTAATTTTTTCTGAAAGTGAAACTCAAGAAACATTTTAAGATGATATCAATGTTTGCATATCAATGTACTTGTATGTGTATATATGTTTTTAAAATAAAATAACATCAACTAACTTCAGTTTTTGTAGTATTAAGCAAAACAGTTTGAAATTCTTTGCAAACAACATGTGTTCTTGATATCGTCATATTCCCTGCAGTTTTCTTTTCCAAAATATATTCTCAATTATCAATTCCACTGCAGGAGGGACTTCACAATTATTTCGCATATTTTTTGTCTGACCTGTGCGACATGAGCAGGGAGTAAGCACGCATGAGTAATGCAGCTCGATGCGAACTGTGATATCTTGCACCGAGTTTTGTAGCCAAGCCCCACAACCTGCTCTCGCTTATCTAGTGCCATGTTAGCTTATCATTAGTATCAGTCATAGAATTGCAGGAGGTAATAGCTTGCAAACACTGCAACGTCAGCTAATGGGTTATGATTAGGATCAGTCATAGACAGAATAGCCTCAAGTAACAGCTTGTACACCTAGTAACGTCAGCCTAAGGACTATGATTAGAGTCAATCATAAAATAACATGAAGAAATATGTAGCTTTGAAACATTGTAACGCCATCTCAAGGATTATGAAAGGTATCTGAGAAGGTAAACTATGCACAACCACCGCGATTCAGCATTTTTGTCTCCGCAGAGAGAGTTGGTTGAAACAATTTAATCGAAGATGTGATCGGGTTCACATGCGGTCATTTCGGAGGATAATGAGGCCGGCTCATCCAATCAAGAAATTACATCCTGCGTCAATTCCCGAAGCAGTTCGAGAAGCTCTTCTGAGGTTCTATTCGGTCCTGTGTTCAACATCTAAGTTGAAATAGACCACTGCGCGCAATTTAGCTGATGGTGATTCAATCCATTTATCAAATGAATCATTAACCCTGGTGGAGATGGTTCTTGAACATCATTCCGATTGGTAATTAAATCATTACTTGACTTAGTTCTTTTTGGAATATATTCGCTAACATAGATGTATACATACAGAGAATCGTGAAAGAACAGTTCTTTCGAATTGTATTAAAACTCGAGGAAATGTTGCTCAGGGAGCATCATTATTCCGTAACAATGGCTACCACAAAGGAGCTACATTCTGAAGAATATGGTAGGGTTTCATTAAGGACTGAAAATTGTGAAACACGAAGGAAGGCCACTCACAACGGGGATTCCCAGTATGAAAAATATTCACAACGAACGTCGAAACCATTAATTTCAATGGAGAATGGTGCCAAGTGTTGTTAATACCGATGCTTGAGGTACTCAAAGTTTGTCACGTAACCAAAGCCTCACCTCTGAATTTTAATAAATATCAATATAAATCATCGTATATTTATTACATATTTCGTACGTAAGTCGAAAGAACTGTTTGGCTTAGATATTTCTTGAGAAACTAGCTTTGTATAAAATTAAGAAGCAGCACAATTTTGTGAAGATACCCACAACCACAACGAAAAATTCTGAAGTGCAATTGTAACAATACTTATTATGTTGCTAGGTTTTGCTCGAGGATATCGATAAAACGGAAATAAATAAAATGCCCTAACATCTAAAAAATAGGTGTCTTCATAAGAACTTCTCGGTCATTTTCCCTTTGCTTTGCCAGAGCAGTGACGCGCAGGGAGTACGCTAGTTATATTATCTTCCGATTCCCGGTGGGCAATGACACACTCACGCCTTACCGAGTCTCATGGCAGTAAAATGTTTGTCGACGGTCTGAACAATCACCGTGATGAGCGAAGAGTATACAGCAACACAGCGCTGCAACACAGAGCAGCATCACGGAGCTGTAACACTGAGCTGCAACCCAGGGAAGCATCACAGAGCTCTAGCACTGAGCTGCAACACAGAGCAGCATCACAGAGCTGCAACACTGCGCTGCAACACAGAGCAGCATCACAGAGCTCTAGCATTGAGCTGCAACACAGAGCAGCATCACAGAGCTGTAACACTGAGCTGCAACACAGAGCAGCATCACAGAGCTGTAACACTGCGCTGCAACACAGAGCAGCATCACAGAGCTGCAACACTGCGCTGCAACGCAGAGCAGCATCACAGAGCTCTAGCATTGAGCTGCAGCACAGAGCAGCATCACAGAGCTGTAACACAGAACCTTTAAAGAAAAGAACCATCATTAATTCCAAAACGTTTAACTGTAGGGTTTTCAATGCCTTACAACTACTGGCGTGGTGAGGGATGTGAGGTTAAAGCTTCCTTTTCCAAGGTAAGTACTCCCTGGTAACGTGAAAATGCCTTCCTAAGCCGAGGTTCGAACCGAAGTCCTCTCGGTTATGTGGCCCTGACGCTACCACTAGCCCACAGATCCACTGCAGAGCAGCACGCAGAATAACATCCCAGGGTAACAGATGAGAGCACCAGCACAGCGCATCCACAGTATGCCAATACGACCGCCTCAAATCTAATCAAAGACCGAAATTAGAGTCTTGAGGCCACTATTGTGAAGCGAATACGGCGAATACACAACAGCCTTGCCATGACAATTCATTCCAGCAGGAGTTGATGATCCAATGGTGAGATGTCATGAGATGCAAAATACGCCCATCTTCAGTTTTAAACGAGCCTATAATGCTCTTCAGGGCCAACAATATATCAGCGATGAAACTCTACGAAACACGTGTGTACAGTTATAAAGGGAAACAAGAGTGTAGATGTGAAGAAAGGAGGATACGTTGTGCTAACTGCATTGATCTTCTATTGAACGACGACAAGTTCAATTATGATCGATACAGATGTTTCAACGAACGTGCCACAGGAGATATTCTTTTCCAGTAGAAGACGTTCAAAAGATGGTTGTATCTATGAAATAAAGACTGAAAAAAGTGCGCTGCTTGTTTTAGTTAGGGGAATATATTAAGCTTAGATTTGGAAATACAGAGGTGACACAGATAAATGGAAACTTTTAAAAACCAAATAAAAAAAAATCCTATTGACGGCAATGGAATCACTACACCTTGTCTTTTAACCGTAGTCCAAATTATGCAGGCTTGTCAAAACATTTGTTAAAACAAAACAAATAAGCCACTACGCATTTCAAAAGATGTTTTCCCGAGTCACTTCCTATAATACTGGGACAAACGAATCACTCTCGATGTGTGACAGGTGTCCTCGAGTGATCCCTATCAGAATATTCCACACGGTAATCATTTACAAATTATCAGAACATTAAGAACCAAAAAATGAAGTTCCGCTGTTTAGAGGAAAAACGAGATAAAATTTGAGCATTTCTACTTCTCCCCCAAGCTACAGTATGTATATACATAACATTTTCTTTTGGGTTTCTTCGTGGCCCTCGATGCGCTAAACTTTAATTCTGGCGCTTAATTGCCGTAACGCTGCGCTCGGCCACCACCGTCACGCTTCCAGAGATCGAATGGCTCATGAATATTGAGCTCAGTTAGGCGTGTTCAGAATGCGGGCAGTGACGCACGACAAAATTCTAAATTAGCGTCAAACCAACTGAAGTTTGGAAGGCAATGAGGAAACTCGGAAGAAGTTATGATGGACGAAATGTAAATTATTTGCGAAGTGTTCAAAGCTGCTGCCATTAGGTCGATTCGAAAAATGTAACCTACTTGACAAATAGGGTAACAGTTGTAGTATGTTCAGTGAAATTGATTGAAATGCCATGGAGTCTTATGCTTCCTTTGTTACGCTTGTTTTGTACAAACTCGTTCTCTAGTTTTCCAGTAAATAAAAGGATTTCATTCCAAAACATCCCGTGTAGAAGAGCAGCCAATATCCTTAAAAACGCAAGCGTAGTAAAAGAAGTTCCAATTTTACCGACTCACAATTTTTCACGCGACAGAAGAAACTATTAGTCTTTAGTTACGTGCATTAAATCAAGAAAATTAAGTATCTGTCAACCCAGGATAATATGAAATAACTTTTAGATTATAAAATCAGTATGCCCAGGCCTAGTTGAGCATAATTAGGAATGAATTGCGGAAACTGTAGTTAGCAATTATTATGTGACAATGTTTTCCTTTACTTTCATGTGGAGAATGTCCTTGCATCAAACCCTAAAATGTCAATATTGAGCTTCACACACCGAAACGGCTAATTTTAGGTCGGAGCTTCTGCCTGGATAAGCAATTCGATGCCATATTTATATTTGCCTGAATACTATCAGGAGAAATGCAAGCTTTGCGTAGTAGTTTGGCCTGATGATAGATTAATTAGTTCAGATAGATTAGTTCAGTGAACGCTGAGAAAATTTTGTTTGTCATAGTAACTTTTCTCTTTTCAGCAAATTCATCAGAAAATTGAAGTAGTCAGAACTAAATAGCTAGCAGTATTTCTTATCTTTAAATGCGCCTCGTAATTTTTATCGGTAGATTTACGGTGACTGAAATTTTGTATAGCTAAAATTGAAGTTACTCTCGGCTGCCAAGGGCTGTTGAACCTTTTCACACTTTGAGTGAGAAAACTATAATCGATGTTATACGAAAGCATTTCCGAAAAATTTTTGGCTTTCGTAGCTCGACAGCACCTGGAAAACTTCTGTTCACATCGTGAGTGAATTTTTGTACTTAATCTCTCTAGTGTCTCCCGCTCCTGAAATGAACTCGAATGGCCTCTTCTGAGGCCGCTCACTACGGCCAGCTACACTAGTCTGGATTAATGGCATGACTTAAGAAAACCTACAGCTGCGCCAGCTGCATCGCTCGCACGCGTCAGTGCGACCGGTAGACACAGCTGCTTAAACTAAGCGAAAGAATGGCACAATTTCTGCCTTGACAGTGCTGGTTCTGTGCCGCCTCTTGAAGTTCCCAAACTAAAAACGTGCAGGAAAGCGTCTGTTCTCCGAGATAAGGAACAGCGGCGGCAGGATCCCTAACTTTGCGATTGAGGAAGCGAGCGGCCGCGGCTGAAAATTCACTGCTCGCTTCTCTTGTAAATACGACGTGAAAATATTGCCTCTTCGCAAAATGCACTCAACACTACGTGTGTACAACAGATGACGAACATTCTTATCCTTTTCATACAGATCACTACGAGATCAGACAGAGTTGTACAATTTGATTTCTTTGCATTTTTTACAGCAACGTTAAGACTCAAAAGTATATTCAAAAATCTACAACACTACATCATATTCGCTCTAAATTCCGTCCAGTCTACAGTTAAAACATGAAAATTTCTGTGATCTCAAGTTCCACTATCTCTTGTAAAAACACTAATTCAAGTTAATAGAAAATAAACAAAATAAGCTAAAAAAAATAAATTAACCTTCATCAACGTTTTTCCTTTCCCCCCCGATTTGGAATGTGGAAATTGTCTAGTCGGATCGCCCAGTAAAGAATCGCGGAGACCTACCCAGGCACCGATTCCGGGGCGCAGTTATGCAGCCAGGCCAGCAATCGAGTAAGTGCGCTGCCCCAAGCATGCCAGCGTCACCTAATAGCCCGTAATTGCACGACACAAGCTCAGTTTAGGCAGGGACAGCGACGAAAGTTGAATAGTTGACGAAACAAAAGATACTCAGTAGTTTTCTTCATTGTCTTTATTTTGGTACCTGTTGAAAAAGTGTGTTTAAAGTGATCGAAAACAACAGGAAACTTTTGGCCAGGTATATAAGAGAAAAGGGCGTGAATTTATTTTTAAAATTAGGGAAAGTCTGGTCGGTCATTGTATTTTAGTATCAATTCCGCATAAAACGGTAAAGATCAAAGTGAAGAGTCACATCAAGTTTCTCCTGACTTCTTCCTCCAAATAAGTAACGAACGATTTTACTGCAAATGAGCCGAACGAAATAGAGGACCAGGGATCGTTGAAAAATATATTAAAGGCTTAGGTCAGGTGCTCAATTATGCTCTCCGATAGCAGCAGTTTGAGAGAAGCACTTCAAAGAAGCATACTGAAAAATTATTGAGTGCATTCCTGAGCTGGTGTTTTTGTTTATCGAAGTAATTTAGATTTGATACCCATACATAAAATTCCTGAGAAGTCGTATTGTTGCTAAAACTCGAAGAGATTTGCAAAGTGCTCAGTTCTTTAAACAGAGAATCCTTGATGTCTTTGAACTCAGATTTCCCTGCAGCATCTCCTTTAAATGCATGAGAAACCAAGAGACTTGTTTGTTGGCCCGTGATGAATATTCCTGGAAGTGGCTTTCACTGACTTCCAGGCTCAACTTCATTTCATCGAAGACTAATAGAGAAAGTTTCCTGTTTGTTTTCTCTCAAATTTCTGAACGCATAGGAGAGCCACGAAGTTCGACTATTTCAGTCGACGCTTGACTGATTGCACTCGAAAATAACAATGTATTTTCATCCTTAGTTCACTTAGTGGATTCCTAATAAGCTTGATTCTTCCTAATATTCATTTTCTGCTCATGCCAGCTCCTGTTCTTAGTTTATATGCAAGGGTATAAGAAGAGCGTCTCGTTTGAATTTTACTTGCTACCAGGTTTCACTTGTTGACGATTGCCGTGAAACAGCGGCGATTGCTATGCCTCATAAAACATTAAGTATTCCTAATACTTTCAACAGCAATATGTTTTCTTGGCCTTATGGTGCATGCAGCTGAAACACATGAGTTCAAGGAAAATTTTGGAAAACCCGAACCAGATATTGAGGAAGATAGTACACCATGTCGTAACTTCAACTCAGGTTTAACGTTACATGTTGTCATCAATTTTGTGGAGTCTACATTTTCAATCATTTTGCAAAATATACGAAAATCGAGAATAATTAATATTTTCTAGTATATGCGCGCCAACAAAAAAGGCTGGATTTACCATAGTTTATTCTTGAAATTATTGGATTTGTTCAGTAAAGCTGTTCCTTATCGGGTCCTTCGAAGTCACCTATTCAGAAACAAACGATATTAAATGTCCAAAACGTTAGAAGGCTGAATTTTGTTAGGTTAAAAATTTAGTTTCCTCCAGAATACATTAATTTACGATAAGATATTCAACATTTTATTTACGACTCTACCGCACATCAGCGCCTCTCGCATTAATTTTCTCTATAAAGGCGCCTGAAAAGTGTTACAGACAAAATATTATATATATACATATATGTATAAACACACGATAATTATAATAGTAGCGAGGATTTTATACACAGGTAAGAAGAGGAACGGCAGACTTTGAAGACTGTGACTAAGCCCCTGCTCCCAATTTTTTCGTACAATTATTTATTCTTCTACTAGAGCTGTTTAAACTGTATGAAACGGAAGACTGATTTAATATGACAAATAACGTACTACCTATACTGAACATCAACGTCCGACCTATATTGAATGAAATACCTGCAACATGTGGCTGTTTCGAACAGGTCCATTTAAGAGACACTGACATACCATCGTGTGACAAATTTCCCTTGTTAGCTCAGAGTTGCAACGGCATGCGACATGTGGGGGCTTGCAGGGTTGTGCAATCCCGTGGGAAATAAGTGCTTCGAGTGTATACCCTCCGTCATGCAGCATTATTTCAGCTTCATAGGTAGGAGAATTATCTCAGAGTTATACATATTAATTCATTCTTTATGTGTATACCCGAAGCCAAATTTACATGTTGAACCCCTGTAATCACAATTTATGATTAAGTAGATAGCACTTGATAGCGATGTTTTTAAATAATAATTATTTTAGTTTTATTTTCGTATTCATTAAACCTACGGTATTTGAGGGGTAAGTTAAACTCACTCTGGCACCCAGTATGTAATTTTATTGATGAACTTAATAACGTCATTACTCAGGAAAGTATGGGTCATCGCATGGGTCATTTGCGCCATGAATTTGTCTCATGCCGTGAACGTCTAAGCGTGAGTGAAAAATGCATCGTATTTCTTTGCAGTATGTAATATTAATGTTTGAAATAAGCCCCTATTATTGTGTAGGGACCAACAGTCGCTATAGGTCAATTAACACACAACATTCCTCCTCCAGAGACAGAGCAAAAGCCTCCCTGTAGACCAAGTAAAACTCTGGTTGTCACGTTTAAGGTACGCCGAGATGTACGAGAAGTGCTGCTCTTCAGTAAGGCGGTACATGATGTTCATATCACTTCTTTTTATTAATTCAGTTAGACCTGTGATAGAACACGATCACCTTCATTCTCACCAACCCTCCAATCAACAGACGATCGAAAACTCAACTCACAGATCTTTCCCTGACTTCTGAGGCTAATTAACTTCAATTCTAGACTAATATGAAACACCTAATAGAGGCGTTTCCCAGTTCTCAAGCGCAGTCTTATCGGCAACGCTGTTCCTGCAAAGCACATAAAACGAATCTAAATACTATAAAACAAAATTACTCTTTTTAGAGCAGCGAACAGAACTCCTGAGCATCAATTCCATCTGTATATGACTCTTAACAACAACTATCAAATCTAGCAGGGTACAATTACGACATTCTCGCTTAGGTCATTACTCTGCACAAAAACATGAAACGTTTTGATGCTTCTTAAACTGATGTGAAGATAAAACTTTGAAGTCCTTTTTCATGACCTAATGCACCTCTTGTGAGACGATGCAGATACAGCTGAGCAAAAAAATCGCCGCGATGAAAAACTTTTTTTTACAAATCCGTTGAGAGTGCTTGCATCTCCGTGGAGCGTGCGTTTCGGGGCAAAACACAGCTCAGGGAATCGTAAAAACAACGATGTAGCGTTGGGAATATATCTAGCTGGTCAGCTTTATCACTACTGGTAACCCGTAAGTTTTCACTAGTGGTGTACGCCCTCGTGACAACGCTGAGCAAGTGATGTGTACTAGCTAAATTCCATTATCACGCGTGTACAAGCCACGTACCCGAAGTATTAGTTACGCGATCCATCTAACTGCCAACTTGTAAGTAGCGTAGCAGGATAAGAATCTACTTAGCGGGCTTCAGTAAGCCAGCCAACGTTGTAATGAGTGACGATATTAATCCAGCAGCAGCTGATGTACATAGATCGTGGCGGGTAATCGGCCATCAGCTGGTGAGCGGCACCACAACAGGCATCGCTAACTTTGTTGCCTGAGTAATGCAGTTAGAGCGATCACCGGCCACGGCGATCTCTCGGCCACAACAGGGACAACAGAATGTTTGTTTCAACAGGCCGTTCCCAAGGGACAAGTAAGAAGCTTACTTGTCGCCACAATGCCATCAGGCAACTAGTTGTCTGTTTTTTGTGTTCACGAACTTGGAAATCTTGTCGCGTAGTATGAAAATTTGCCTGCTACGCATAAATGCATAAAATGCTTATTGTTCAAAAATGCAAACTGATTTCACTGGTCAACTTTCGAGGGCTCCTTTATGTCATTCTCAGTTTCATTTCACCTTAATTTTTTAAATTTAATGAATAATCGATCTTCCAAAACCAAACAATGCAGGCGGACCTCAATTTAGGCTATTTTTTACCGTAAGGTTCTCTTCATGGATCACAAAACAAAATATTTGTAAAAATCTCCTCCGAATGCAATGTTATGCGATTTAACTTACTAATGTAAAGTATACTTCGTACTAATTTACGCTTAGAAGTGAAGGTCATCCGACATCGGCAAGAAGTAAGATCATAAGCATTATTTCTTTATAGAAAAGCGTTCAGTTTTATTTCAACCTGTAACTGTGACGTCAACACTTTTCTTGCACAGGGAATAGAGAGAAGTTGATTGAAGCCTAAGTGAAAGTTCATTTTTACCCGTGAAATCTTGCGACAAATGAAATTGCTTACTTGAATAAACATACAAGAATAAATTTATTTGAACTCCGATGCGACGCTTTGGTATGTCTCGTGTAGCCACAATTTCAATGAGCCACAACGTTCGCGTTCTGGAACCGTCCTCCTGAGCTAAAGCGGTGAAGTATTTTAGATACCTCATCACGCGCCACAAGTCCGCCAGCGCCAGAGCGTGGGTGGCTTAGAAAGGAGCGCGTTGCGTATTCCAGCCTCGCACCGCGCTCGCACAGGCTAAGGCCTCAAATTGGGGCAAGCTCTCGGCTCAGCATTTCTGGTGGAGGCATTCGCGACACGTTCGGCAGATGTGAGGAGCTTAACCAGGCTCTCCCATATTGTCCGCTCGCCCGCTTTATATGACGAGATCTTCTCCGCAGACTAACTCTCTGCTTCATCGATCACCAACTGCCGAACAGAAGTCGTGACCGTGTGTGCTGTGTCTTATTGTACACTCCGGCAATCAATCGAACTGTAAATCTATCAGATAGCAATGACCCTTAATTTTACACGGGAACGTTTTTGTGATATAAAGACGGTCTTGCATCACGTATACCTGTTTCACAAAGTGCTTTTATAAATACTCTTCGCGTTAATTTATTAATCTTTGAAAAATTGAAGTTACCTTATCGCAAGATTCGTCCAAACAAAAGTTCCACCTACCGTTTTCACACTGAAAGGAAGCTATAGAATGAACTTCCCAAGCTATAGAATCCTCTTTCTCCTCCACTCTTATTGAGAACAGTTCGGCGTCTGCACATCCTTTGCAGGACGTCGCCTGGTCCAAGCATTCAACTAACTCCGAACTTCCACTCAAGGTTCAAAGTTTGGAATTAGTGTAAAAGTTACACGCTGTTCAAAAATGGACTGAGATTGATTGCAAAACTGCACACTCAGTTCTGGATTCTCAGATACGCTGTACAGTAACTTTAAATGATCTCTAAAAGGTGGTGAGACATCTGTGTAAAGGAATTCCCTACAAAAGACTGATCATAAATGAATTTGAAAAATTTATGCACCCTCACGACACAATTGTGTAAGTTTTGACGCAACAAAGGGTGTTTAAAAATCAGAAATCTTAAATATTGTAGAAAAAAGGGACTATCTCTACGATATTAAATTATTACCATATTACTGCTTTTTTGACACAAGTAATCCTCTCATTTTTGCACATTTTCTTAATATTGATGCTCCACCATATTGTGAAAAAGGCAAAATCCGAGATTTTCAACAGTTTAGAGTTGGATGTCTTAGTATTAAACCTCCTATACAGAACATGAAACGTAGGTAGAAAACCGCTACGAGTATGAGCAGGTATGTCTCCCAGCTACGCTCATCTTTAACAAGTGACATTTGCCCCGCGTAGTGGAGAGAAGCAAGCGCGCTCTAGGGAGGCTCGATCAGGTGGAGCAGTTGCCAGCTCCCAGGCCTCGTTACATTGTGCGTAAGTCGCTACTCGGTGCGGACGAGCTGTGACTCCAGCACAGAGTGTGGGCCTGGGGCGTCCAACGATGTCTACGCGCAGATGAAACTCCAAGCAAATCCATAGAAATATACTTGTAAGTACCATCAACGCTGTTGCAGCATAGTGTGGCTCTCAAACATGTATCATCTAAGTTGGATTGAGTAGAGAATGTAAATATCGTCAAAAAGTTGGGAACACGCCTCAGCGAAACTGGAAAAAATCAGGATGACGAGTTTAACCGCATAAAATTGATTTTTGTTAAAATTCTAAGTACAATGGGGCATACAAAACGGTGTAGAAGAATTTCATCATCAGTATTAGGATGTATATAGTATAAAACTGAAATGAATTTTAGTCGTACTATAAATTTATGAAAGTCATTTAATATCCCTCAACCACATCTTGAATATGAGAGTGACCTTCTACATACTTATTATTTCACCATACCTATCATGTCGGTTTAGCTTTCATAATAAAGAGAATATTGCTCTAACATCACATTCGTTAGAACTCGATTACAGTAGATGAGTATCGGTAATTTTTCCCTACAGAGTGTCCACAGAGTTCAGAAAATACTCGAATCGTTCATATAAACTCGTTGACGTAACCTCATTCCCACGACAGGATACCACTCAAACCAGGTGTTGCACAACCCAAAACTGAAGCTCTGTTGCGAACTTGATTTGTTAAACTGTAACAAGCCATTTAGGAGAAGATCAGGTTAGTATTTTTGAGTAATACAGAGATTGATCAAGCGTTTGGTAATAAAGTCGCGAGGGTGATTGCTGCCGAATTTATAAACAATTACACTGCTCATTAGCATCGGCCATCGTGGTGAGTATCTCGGGAAATGATCACTCTACCTATCGCAATACACTTTAAAAGACAAATTACGGCACGAAATAAGTAACTTTTTAAATAAAACTTTTTATTACATCTAAATTGACGTTAACTGCTTCCGTATATCGCTAATTTAAGAGATAGTCACATTTTAGAATAACTCCCACTGGCATTCCCATCAACAGTCATGATCACAGGTGGTAAAACTTTACTGTTATTTGAAAATCTTTCTTGATCCGTCTTCTATCGTATTCCAACATGATCGCTTTAGTAAAAAATAGAAAATATTATCGAAAGAGTCTCGAATTTTTTCAGCCCACAAATTGAATACAAAAAATAGATGCCAGTAATAAACTGATACATTTCCTAGAATTCAAATTTCACTATATTGTGGCCCGTTAATATCATCAAAGAGACCAATTGAGGGATTTTAATTCATTCATTTTCGGCAACTCTCAATATCGGAGAACTTTTGCCGTGGTACGTTTTAATAAATTCTAACGTAATTTACACGATAGCATAGAAAACTGATCGACCATTGCTTGAACCTGTATTCAACTCTTCAGCTTATGAAGAGTGCTGAGACAAGGTTATTATTTTGTTTTTGTTTTTTGAACATTTTATTCGTAGATATTTTTTCTAATAGTTCATACTTTTGGAAAATTTGACAGCATTTTCTATTGAATGGGCTTGCTGTCATAGTCGCATTAAAGTCAGAATAAAATGTGTAACTTATTTTAGTAAACAGTTAGTATTTATAGATCAAAGTAAAACAAACGAACCCTGCAATATCTAACGATGTTCATTTCCTCGTACTGATGTGGTTCATTGATAGAAAACGTTAATATTTCTCTCAATTACTATTGCAGAAAATACTTTCAAATGAATGTTACATGGATGAATCGTGCACAATAGTTCTATATGGAAATAAATGTTGCTGGTATAATTTCGGGTACTACACTCTGTAGGTATTACACTAGTTCTCCAGGGTAGAATTCTTACCCTTCTGAAGAAAAGCATAAAACATTATTGAAGTGTATTATGGAATTTCAGCATCTCTTACATATATTTATGTATTGAATTTTCCACTTGTAGTGAAAAGAAGGATTAGCACTTCTCCAGAGAGAAGAAATGCTCTGAAGAAAACGGAAGAGTGTCAAAATACGGCTTTGCTTGAGAATTTGATGTTTACCTGTCACAGCTACGTTGAAGAAGTTTTAATGGCGCAGAAGTTTTAATCTAGACCAGCTTTTTAACTTTCTATTCTGTGATCCAACGTAACTAGTTGGAAAAATGTTCATATGCCATCAGAAAAAAAATCATATCAGTCAACTCAGCTTATCTTTGTTAGGAAAACTTTAAGATATCGGGAAAAACACTATTGAAATCCGCTAAGAACGTGCATGAAGACTTGTTTCCACTACGGTTGTTCAAGGTAAACTTTCTTGAACAAAGTCATTACTGACAGTCGGACCCTCTCCTTGTTTAGGTTCCGTTACTTGAGCTGCTGAGCGCTAACGAGTCTTCGTACTAACTTCGCGTCCTGTGCTACGACCCGAGGGCTACCGCCACCAAAGTCCATTCACATATCTAGTAACGGGGTGCATGTGACTTCCAATAATGTCTGGTTTCTTTGCCATGTGCAGTACGACTCGTTAGTTCTACCACCAACTATGCCCGATCATTTCTTTATTTGCATTACTCTGAGCTCGTCATTTTCCCCGAGTGCGTTAAATACTTGAACTGAAATGCGGTGCATTCACACCTCTCATCTGCGTGCACTTCTTATGTTATTGATTTCAATTCTATGGACAAAAATAAGATCAGCTTCAAAGTATCTTCGTTGCTCTATAGTAAGTCCACTTCAGAGGAATTTTCAAAGAGCCCGCCAGCCTGCACGTTGTCCAACTTTTAGATTTTTAGCTTGCTTCCCTTTAATTTTAATGAATTTAATCTTTAATAAGTTACTCTCAGCGGGTCGACTCATGTCCCACTTCTGGTAAAGAGGAACATACATCAAAATCGTTGGCAGTGTTCCATTCAACATACAATAAAGTATTTAAATCTGCTTGGAAACATAATTTCCGTCGTTAGAAAGCAGTCAGGCGGTGAAATTTAAACTTTCGACGGCGAACCTTTGTTACGAATGATATGTATTTCCTTTCTGTGTCTTTTAATTAATCATTGAAGTCAACAGCCGGCTCTTAAATTCAGTTCTCTGAACGCTTTCAGGAATGAGGGGGTTCTATTTAGCCCGCTGTCAAACATGAATCATAGATCCGTATGCATTAAAGTAGAGAAAACTTGACAATAATCCATACAGAAGCTAATTGAACGCGATATGTTTATAAAAAATCAAAATCCCTAAAAAGTTACATTGAAATAAAAAAGAATTTCCGAACAAAAATTTAGCAAACCATGAATTTTAGACGCCCAAAGAATTTTCATGGAATAAAATCATTATTACTTTCATCCAAAGAATTATTTTGCTTCTAAAGTTTTCTAACAGTTTGAAGTTTTACGGCTACCTGAGACACCTTTGGACGTGGTTCGCGACTTTTCGGCAAGACAATACTGTTGTGCCGCCCTTTTTTAACACGCCCGAAAATTTGAGAACAATTTAATTTTAATTTCGACAAAATGCGTAAAGCCAATTTCACTCCTTCCTTCGTTTCAAATTCGAAGCGATACAGGCACAGATGAAACGACCAGGGCAGCGCAGAAACTCGGGAAAGGCTCAGCTGTTCTTCAATAGCACGAAGGGTAGAGCCTCAACTGATGTAATCTGAGGCAGCTGACGCTCGACGCAGTGAAACCGCTGGAAAAGACGGCGTCGTCAAACGGAACGAAGAAGAAATAGAACTGTTCTTTCAATAGGAGAATTCGAGTATGGTCAAACGTCAAAACAAAAACGGTGACAGAGTGAAACTGAACACTCAGTCATGAAAATAGTCAGAGTTATTAGTTGTGACACTATTGAGTTGTGCACATTGAAGGTTTTGAACAGTTTTATTAAGAGCTCAGAAAAACAATAAAATACTTTATTTGACTCAAAAATGATCAGCTTTCTTGTTGATGGTTTTGAATTTTAAAAAGTAAGCATTTTTTGCAATTGCACATGTTCCAGTACGCCAAGATACAGCAAAGTATTTATCAGATTTAGTTAGTAAACTTCGGACATTGAAACTATCAATTTTCAAGCGCATGTATACTTCCATGGCGACGAGAAGAACCCAATACTGGACCGAAGGAACAATTACCTGCAACAGGAATTTTTGACGCTCATCCACGGTTTTCTAGGTAGCATAAGCCTTTGAGAAACGCATGTTGTTCTACAGTTTCGATTAAACTTCAATAGACACATCCGATTGGATATTAAAAAATATGTTGCGGAATATTGGACGAATTTCACTGTCATGTTGATGATTCATGTTTATGCTTCACTCCAGTAACCAAATAGATCGATGAAGTTGAATGATAATATATGAACTCGCAAATGCTTGAACTTTGTACGTATAGTTTGAAGCAACTCACAAATTGGAACATTAATTAATGTTCCAAATGATTTATGCAACTAAATATAGGACTTAAAAAATTTGTGTGTTATTTTGTGGTAACTTCGAAATGTACCTTGAAGCCCCTTACACTTCTTAAAACAGTGAGCAGCGACCCCTCCTTCAAAGAAAGTTCGGAAGGACTAGTTTACCCAGCGCTAGAAAACTTCCAACACACAATCTAAGCATGTAATTGTATCAACTTGTACTATATTTTATGGGATTCTTCAGTTGTTTTGTCCTGCCCCCAAAGGAACAGAAGGAGCAAAGTGACTGGCAGTATGTATTTATTCGCACGAAAACTGTATGAGGGCGCACTTCATTAAAAACCACATATTGTTTACAATTTTCGCAACGTGAAAGTGGACTTAGCATCTATGAAACGTAAGAGTGAATTCATTGATATCTGAAATAGGGGTCGTAAATTATAACCTTGAGAATAATTTCGAACAGACAAGACAATATGAGTTTCTGTTACAACGAATTGCATTTCGAAGAGATTTTCTGTGACGATTTATAAGGCATGTGCTTGAATAACCAAGTGCGTGACTATTTGTGTCAGATTTTATTGATGCAAAGAGAGAAAGCTTCAACAGAACATCAGTCGCCAGAACTCACTTGAGTTCCCTCAGAATTGAGGGAATGGATTCTAATTGGCCAGGAAATCCAGCCCGTGGGTGTTGCCTCGGACTGAAAAAATACCAATTAGAGCTCACTGCTTTGAAAGAGTCTACTCGTAAAAACTCTTTTCATCTTAGAATTGTTCGAAAATTTATAATTCTGAAGAGGTGAATCTTAAGGCTTAGTTGAGCTTTGTTTTGTTTAATTTCAGTGTACTTACACAATAAAGGGTGACATGTAATATTCTAAAATAAGTTTGAAGTTACTGATCCTTCTAAAGAACGAGTAGTATAGAAACATTAAACATTCCGAGCGTTGGTTCGGTGATATTACTTTTGAAATTTTCGCAGAACCATTTTTCCTTGTAGCCACTCAAGCTTGAAGTTTCTTAAACATCGTAAGTTGGTTTCTAGATTAAGGTATTAGACATATCAAGAGGAACGACTAACGGAAATCTTGATGTTTCAGTGTGCTTTAGAATCAAGTACACCTACAGAGAACATTCCATTGTATTTCATTGCGGCAAAATTTGTGTAAAATATATCATTGCCTCATTAGTAAAGAGTTTAATGGAAAATTCCTGACATAAAAGCTCAATTTAAACACAGTGAGGAAAAATTAGCTCGTCAGAGTCGTGAGGGAACACAAAGAGTGAAACGAAAAAGTTACAATAAATGCCTACAGGTTGCAGTTATCTCATGAAATGCTTCTAAATTCCTAAATGGTTTGCAATTAATTTTTCAACCTTAAGTTAATATGTTAATTTTCATTATGCGAACTGAATGCAATTTTAGTCTAACTAAACAGAGCAACCCTTTCTTAAATCGAGTACCGAGAATATTTGTCTGAGATTCTGTAACCGAAGGCAACTATATATTTTTTTCAAGCTTTGTTATATATTCCAGAGAAATTGAAACAGCAGCCTAACAAAGTTCTCGTGTCCATCGTCTGTTTTAGATGTTATTCTCAAACAATATAAGAATGCACAGAAAGAACAAATTTTACAATGTAAGAGAGGGCAATACTTGAAGACAAAAACGATTACATTCATTCCTAGATATCACTGAAATAATTCAGTCTGCACTTCATTGAAATTGAGAATAATTACAATAATCAGTAATAGCAATGAAGTGGATTACAAAGAAACGACGCGGTTGCAAAGGTGTCAAATTTCTTACTCTGCTGACGCAAATTGTGCGGTAATTGGCTTGAAGCGAGCGTTAGTACTTCCCCTTCATGCAACGCTCAAATGAGCCCGCTAATTTTTGGCCATTCTTGTGAAGAGGTTGAGGGAATGAATGGAAAACTGTAGCGGGAAAATTAAAAGGCATATGACTGATTCTCATACTTTTGAAATGAAGCTTACAAATTATTTGTCCCGATACCTAAATATCCTTTCCTGGCGTTATGGGAGCAGCATCAAATTTTCAACGCTTAAAGTTTCTGGCTTCCCGACCACAAGTTAAGCGCAGTATGCGCAATGCATGCTCTGTAAAGTTCGTCAGACAAAAGAACGTTAGCAAAAAGGAAAATAAATGCACGTTTGCACGAGTATCTGCCCAGACGACCCCACCCAGCGCCCCTCACAACACTAATTGGGCTCGCTTTGGCCTCTGTTATTTCCTGGTAAAAAGTAAAAGCCCAAAGAACAGAAAACGTTAAAAATAAGACGAATTTTTTTCGCAAAGTCCCAAGAAGAAATAACTTAAGGAAGGAAGTCTTAGTACCGTGCCTCAATATCCTCTAAGGAAAGAAGGACAGAACAAAATACTGACCGACGCCCTTTTGTGGGAAGTTTGCTAAGGGAAAGAATTCCTTTAAGGACGGACGGAAAGCTAGTGCAATAGCAGCTAATGAATATGTGAACGAAATATATCCTTTGAAGGGTAATTTTGAGAGCCAGCTTTCACTGGAAATTTTATTGTGTTTGCACTGAATTTTATTATATTAAAATTTTCACGGCCGAAACCGCAAGTTTTCAAACTCAATACGCTATTATTTTCAAACTAAATTTGTAAGTATTCGAAAATCAACTTAACAATACCATTTTTTGGTAAATACGTATTCCCGGGAATGCCTTCGCTGCTTGCACAATAAATTGTTCTTCAAATGTCGAAATTGAGAGAAAATCAATGAACAACTTGAGACTCTTATTATTTACAGAAAATAAATCCAAAAATGAATGATAAATTTGCAGAAACTTTCTGATAATAATCCACCCAAGTTCTTTTCTCTATCTGTGCAAAAAATTGGGAAGGGGTAAATTTCAATAAAAGTAATTGAAACCGTAAAAAGTTATCATCTAAGAGAACATGTAATAAAAATATTTTCAAATTCAAGGGGTTCATCAAGTACGTCTTTTGATCGCCTAATAGCCAATGAACCTCAATTAAATTGGCTTCAATTTCGATACCATATTGGTTCACTCGAAAATATTGGCTATTCAATTTTATCATTATTTAATTGGACAAATGAGCCAATCGGATATTTCAGCAGGTGCCAAAATTGAAATACTGTACTTTCATCTTTAAGAGTATCTAAAATTGACTAATTGAATCAATTAATTTGATAAAATTCAATCAAAAAACCTGCAGGAATGGACAAGGCATTTCTATTTTCTGGAAATAAATCATGGAAGATCTTTGAATATTAAAAGATATTTATAAAGAAATTTCCGAGAAGCAAAGCTAGAAGGATGAAAAATATCGCGATTAGGCTAAGAAACTGCAACAAAAATCCAGAAATGAGAATGATACAACTGTTCAATATGACGAGCTGCGCAATTATCACATGATTTGATCAAAACAAAAGAGTTCTGAATCCAAAATCATGTTCATTACGATCCCATTGAACAATAGAGAATATACCAAACTCTACGCAGCACACCATCCCCTCCACCATCAAAGAAGTCATGCGTACTTCGAAAAACTATTCCAGTTGTCAGGAGCTTTACAATTTCTAGTAATAAAACCGGTTGAATACGGACATTGAAATGAATGAATACGAGATTTTATTCTGAGGCACTATGAGCCCCAGATTCTAAGATTCATTTAAATGATTAAGAACATTTATTACATGAATAATTCGAGCATCAAATGAAATAGGTAATGAAAATTTCATATTTAAAAGCCATTATTGTATAGATGAACATTTTAAAGCCCACTTCTACAGTCATGAAGAAAAACCTCCTTCGTTTTAAGTCTGGAAATCAATATAAGTGCAGAAATATAGAATCTATGAATATCTTAAGTATGCTTGACTGGAAAATAATAACCGCCCTTACAATGAATATTTAAGGGCAATAATTTTTGTGAAAATGAAGTAGAGCTCTGATGAAGCGAAGGGTCAAGAACATCAAGAATGAATTGAATAGAATCGTTTAATCAAATTATCAAAACAATACAAGCCCTAGCTCTGTCAACGTCAGCTCACGATTGACATTGTTTTCAACATCGAAGGATGGCTGCTAATTCTCTGGAAATGCCCTATCCTAACAAGTAAGGTAGAGCAAGTATATTCAAGAAATTCTCATATGACAATGTTGCTGCAACATTACAGGCTACTTCAATTGAAGCCACATTCCTATTTTGCATTAAAATAAATTCGATTGAATAAAAAATGTTATCCTCACGAGAATTACTACAGCCAACTCTGCCAGTACTCATTGCGAATGACCGCCATGATTCAGTATTTTAGTATCTAGCACATTAGTTCATTTATAACGAGTACTCAAGTCCATGCCCCTGATAACATTGTTTGATCTACTTCTCGTAATTAGATGTGAGTGGAGGACGTCACTGGAGCCCACAAACGAGCTCTCACGAGTCAAAGCCCGACCAGCTGCGAGAGGTGAGCCTCATTGTCCCACCGCAGAGATGGAAAAAACTGCAGCGAGTTCAGGAACGAAATCTTGAGGTCCGTGTTTACTCGGCCCAAATTGTTCTGCACGTAATGACCTGACCACCAAATGATTTCATTTTACGGCCCAAATTCTGCTCAGAGAGATAGAAGAACCTTCAGGATTGTTGTTGGACGTCGAGAGCAGACATTACTGAGCCAATTGCCGCACTCGAGTAGGAGCGCTATTGCAGGGAAGGAAGACCTGCTTCTCGCAAATGAGGGGAACTCAAACCAGCGGAAATGATTGCTATCAACTGTGTAAAACTGCGATCGCTTATCAGGATGGAGGCAGTCACGTGAATTCTAACGTGTATCTGAAGTTAAAAAAGTTTTCTTTCGAAAGCTCAACATATTTCTATGTGAACCCATATTACAGCGCGTAACTTATTATACACTGAAAAGCACCAAAAAAGCTAATTAATCGTTGCGTTGCCGTCTCTTATTTTTTAGTTTTTTCTTCATTTCAAGTTTTGGGCACAAAAATTCGCTTTTAATTTTCAAATTTTGAGGCGTAGTTGAACATTTTCGGGATGGGCAGCTCCTCCATTGTAAAACTTTGAATTGAGGTGAAAAATGTCACTAGTACTTGCATGTCTCCTTCAATGGTTATGCGTCCATATATATGATGAGGGAATTTTTTCTATGACTATTATCTTCCAGGCTAAAAAAGTAAAAAGTTTTCAGTGAATTAATCCCAATTCACGACAAGCTTTAATCTTTCAAGTCGTTTATTACTTACTATCTTAACCTCCATATCTTTTAAAAGAAAAAATACAGTTAAATAAAAGAATGAAAATGTCTAAATGAATTACGCGATGCATTAGCTCGTGTGTGACCACATTCAGTAGTCTGAATATTTTAGATTCACGCAAGAAATATAGCGGAGTCAGATGAAATGGTCCTTGGGGGCTTTTCTCTGGCCATCGCATAATCTCGGGATCGAGTCTGAGCACAAAAGATCACATTTGACGCAACACAGCACGTCAGCTGGCATTTCAGGTTCCATTTCCTATTACGCAGGAGGAGCAACAGAGCTTAAAAGGCCGCTAAGCTGACTTGCTCACAAAGCTTTTCAGATACTTTTCATACAAATTCTGACGCGCAACTATTATTACTTTTTTGGCTGAATTTTAATGATTTAGCCAGTGCTTCATCTGATGGTCGTATAATTACTTATTATATATTCACATTCAAAACTTTTTCATGCATAGTTGCAACAGTCAAAGATGTTAATAATTTGAGTGGGAATGAAATCATTGTTTTTAGTACTACTGTCACTGTTGCTACTACGACTGTAATTACTGTTATTTCAAGATGTTACTGTTTCCACCTGTTGTCTCACTGTAAATTGGAGGACCAATGCTGTATCCTGGGACTAAGGCTCTCAAGAAATCAACTCATATCTCACGTTGCCTTTACTGTCGATGTATTTATTAATTCTGCCCTCACTAATTCACTCGTTCCGGTCTCTAATATTACTATAACTTTTCTCCGTGTTGTGGAACTGAAACCTTACATTTAGTTCTCATGCATCATCACTGATGCATCACAGCTCACACGTAATGTTAGAGAGCTGGTTAACATACATGAATTCGTACATTAGGTCACGCTCATAAAGACTGCTCCACACACGAAGTGAATATCAATTTGATCAAAAATTAGAGGCAGACATAATTTCCGTGGAAATGAAATGATATCAACTTACATGACTGGGAGTTGATAAAAATGATCTGAAAAGCACCTACAGTGGTTTTCGACAGTACATTGAATTTTTTTACGATGTTCGTAAAAAGACATCCCACACCCTGTGCACTAGAGGAGAACTGCTACCTCAGGATGCAGTGTTTTTGTTTCCTCGCCGAGTGTGGCATCGTGGTACGTGCATTCAGCATCGGACGCTCCGATTGGAGAACTAAATGTGACCATGGAACGCGGGGCACCGGGGTTAGGTGCCGTATAGTTTTACCGGGTGGATATAACAGTAGGACGGCTCATGCTTCGAGAATAACATGGGCATAGTGCATTGCTGCATGAGCCTAACTGAAATGGCTGAATGTACGTAATCCCAGGATTTGGTTCTTGTTTATTCTTTAATGTCTAAGTATAATGTAACAACTACGATTAAATATAATGATACGTTGTGTAAAAAATGTACAATGAGTTACTTAAATTTCATTAAAAGAATTAGAAGTTACGTTCTATTCTTTTATGCGACACAATTGTGGGTGCACTCTTGCACACACTGGAAAATTCAACAAGAAATATCTATCCCTTAAGAGAACAGTCGTCTCTGCTCTCCGTAACTATTTTAGATTCAAAGGTGCGAGATTACTGTGAATGTCCTCCAGTCTTATTATTCAATATTTTGTGTTTTTTCTATTTACAGGTTAAAGTTAACAAGTTGTAGTAGTAAGCAAGTTCTAGTGGTTTAATTGACGTAAGTAGACATTCTTTACATTTTTCTATTTATAACATGTTTTGCAAAATTTCCTGTTTTTCTGTGTCAAATTGAACTTTCGGCTTGCGTAAGCCTTACGTGGGCAGAAAAACACGCTGCCTAGCTGAAGACACAGTCTATGGAGCATATGTATGGAACTATTACATGTGTGTAGAATTGCTACATGTGTATGGAACTATTACATGTGTGTAGAACTGCTACATGTGTATGGAAGTATTACGTCGTCCGTACATGTGTACCCAACTATCTACTTAGTACTCTTTGAACTATGAAGCTACTTGAGTATGTGCTCTCATTCACACGTCTGAGGATGAACTCAGTTTGCAGTCAAAAATAATGCGCTATAAAATTGAGGAAGCATGTCAAAAACCTGAAAATTTTTGGTAATATAAATTATTAACATATGTATTCAGTGGTTTACAGGTACTTCTTCCTTTCCCTCACTTCTACAATTGGAATTCCCTCACTTAGTTTACAACAATTCATCTATTTTGGACAAGCATACTTGTTTTGATCGAGTTCATAAAGGCTTCACAAGTTTTTGTGTCGTCTATGCTGCCCTCGGTTGATGAGACCCTCTGGGAAGCCCAAGGAGCGGGAACGCCATGCATAAATAGCATAACATTCATAATCAGACAAGACATGCGCGCAACCTTTACGAACGCAAGCGAGGTATGTTGATCAGGCGGCGGGGTGGCATTTAGGCGAAAGGGCCCTCAGCTGCGTAAAGGCCAGTCTAAACTGGTAACACGCTGTCCAAACTGCCACTAAATGACGCGTGCTCGTTTGCAACCATTTGTCGGGATGATGGTGAGCAAGTTGCGACGCTTTGCGTATTGCAGCGATGGGAATAGAATTCGCCATATCTCCGTGGCTGGTGAAAACACGAAACGGGGCCATGCATGCAACACGTCGTAGGCGCAGTAATTTCTCCTTTTCAGAGCAAATGATCTACGTCGGTCATTATAACACCAAGGTAGTGTTAAATTTACATATACGTAGAAGATCTCTTTGATATTTTTGCTCGAAAACTAAAGATGCAAATTTGACGGAGTTGTTATTTAAAGACTGATATCTTCAATTCCAATTTTTTTCCTCTTTCAAATTACGTAATGCTTGATATGTGACTTAAATGTTCAAAGACACATAAGTTCTAATGATGGGGTTCGTATTTGAACAAAATTTCAGAGCAATACGAGCTGAATGCTTTTTGACAAACAATAAACTAAATGTTTTATGGATTCCGCTTGAAAATAGCAAAGCCACCCGATCAAATTTTTCGGTTCCCTGTTGCAGATGGAAGCTTGGAATTCGACGCCGGGAGAATAGCGTTATAAATTTGAGCAAGTAGAGCGGTGCTCGCCGGTTCAGGTCCCACAATCCCCTTTGTTGACACTTTACTAACAAGTTATTCCATGTATCGGGAATGCATTCTCCGAATGGCGTAAAGAGCCTCGACTCAAACGTAACATTTTCGGTATCGAATTTTCAAAGCCTAGGCTTTGCCCCAACTAGGCTATTGAATATTTTGGCTCCCTTGTCATCGACGTAAAATTTTTAGCTATGAAAAAGGATTGAGTTCAATATGATGGTTTTTAAAATATTTTCTCTACAAAAACTAAGAAATTTTTCCAGAACGAGCATGGACTGTACACAATTCTAGACTCTATTTTCTTAATGCATTCAGCATGCGAAGTTAAGCAAAGGATGCATCAGAGGAATCAAACATAACGTTTGTTTTCAGAACATTCCTTGTTATCATCGGTGTCAACGTAAAAAAATCTTAAACAAGATCTTCCTAACTTCTTGGCTCTAATAATAATGGTTCTGAAAACAACATGGCTCTGAAATTTTACCGAGCTTTGCTAACATTCCTAAGTTAAGCTCTAAAAGAAGCAATTTTAGAGGCCATTAATCAGTGGAAGTTATAATGAGCTTTGCCGTTGTATACCAGTATTAGTGAAGGAAGATTTTCTAGCAGAGCACCTATTGAGAGAAGATCAACGTAGGTCTGTTAGCGCTCTCACAGTTACAGTGTTTCCTGACGAGAGAAATTGAAACATAAAATAAACTTTTCTTGGATCTCTTCGAAATAGATAGCCACAATGAGGCTCTAGGAAGCGACTAAGTTGAGTACAAAAAGTCACTGTTGGCATATATAGAAGAGTCATAAACGTCTCGTTGTAGAACCAGCGCGGATTCCCGGCGCGGACTATTGATAGTTATGTATGTATTTCTTCAGATCTCGGACTAAATCTGAGCCCACATAATAATTGCCAAATGCGCCTACACCAACAGATTATTTTGTATTCCTAAGGATGCCTACTGCGTGATACTTGTGGAAAAAAAAGTCACACATTCAGCATTCGACTGCTTCACACTTTTACAGTATTTTATCAACATTCGCAAGCAGTTCGTTAAACGTTAATCCAAAGTTTACTACTCAGTGAAGCTCAAACTTTTAAATTTATGCTGTAAAATATGTGAAAAAGCTTGAAAGATCAACAAAGCATCGGAAAAATGATGAGTTTCGTGATGGAAAAGCTAATAATACCATCTCATCAATAATTTGAATGACATCCTTGTCACTCAGGGCAAGACAATCAGCTGTTCAACGAAAATTATGGGACAAATGTTTTCTTTGTAAGCCTTTCATTTTTGTGAAGTTTTCAGTTCTTTTACATATTTAAATAACATGCTCACAGCAGATTTGTCATCGGTTTTGTGTAGCTTAATTATATGCCTTCCGTCAGATCAGGACAAATCTGTGTTAAAGGCAGATAGTGAGTAATTTTTTTAAGGATTTTTCACCTATTGAGCAGTTATTCGTCATGAATTCCAACAATCAATTCCCGACATGACTTCCCTTCAATCTTAAGTGACTGAAGAGCTGGACGTGCCCAAAATTACCAAGCTGATGCATAATTTACTCATACAAGTCCGTAGCGTGTGGAGCCCATTATTTCTAAATCTTCCTTTCAATCATGAGTTCTGAATGAATGTTATTAGTGTCGGGTGATGACTTCACTTGAATATTTAACTTAAATACAAGAGTCATTGAAATGTGTGATTGTAGTGTCATTGTAGTCTTGAGTTGTAGCAGAAACCTTTATTTCATGGCTCAAAATAAGACATAGCACGATTTACGTAAGCGATGCGCAATGTTTTATAAAAAAGAAAAGAATTCGTAAGCTTTTCCTACAGCAGCGAATGGCAGTGCCATGTAACAAAATTTCAATCGCTTTCTAGCATTTGATGCATCGTTAGGAATTGACATCAAATGAAGTCAAATTTTATGATATCATGTATTTTGTATTGTATTTTATTTATACATTTATTTACTTACTTACCTATTTATTTGAATTCCAGTAAAAATTTCACGCTCCTTCGGCTCCTTTCTGTTGAAAACCATGACGTCTTACATTTCTCATTTTCTTCATACAGACTTGATCGATTACTATACCAGGAGACGTAAAAAATAACCCCATTTAAGCACCCCGGACAAAAAAAAATAGTCACCTGCAACTAATATCGTGAAGGGTCTCCACGAGCACAAATAATGCAGGCAAATCTGCAAGACATTGAATCAACAAGTGCCCTAATGTACTCCTGGCTAATTTCGAGTCAGTTTTGCATCAACTGATCACGTTGTACGGCCACAATATGCTGACGATCTTCTCTACGTCCAACTTTTCGTCCTAGGGGGTACCACAAATTTTCTATGGCGTTCATGTCTGGGGACGTAGCTGGCCATTCTAAATTCCTAACGTTCCTAAATGACTGTGACGCCAATTAATGGCAGCTCTAGCCCGATGCGCCCGGCAGTTGTCATTTTCGAAAGGAGCTCGAAAAACTATACACTAGAGCTTGAAAAACAGTAGGTGACTAATTTTTTTTAGATGAACATATTTTGAAACAGAATACTTGATAATTCTTAGGCTCTTATTTTGAATAAACTTTCATACGACTGAAAATCCCAATAAGTTCATTTTTTCTATTGTTCAATGGAAATCCTCGATTTTTGCTGTTTGTTAGAACAAGCTGTGCCGAGTTCTCGAGCCCAGTTCGGGCATTAGATATGCAGTTGAATGTACTGTCCTCTAGGCATTGGGTTAACACTTTGCCTCCGAAGTGGGTCATATATGGTACACGCGATCATCTAACCTAACCTAATGTAACCAAAGCACTCTTTTATGTGTAAATACAAATTTTCGAATTTTCATCAAATTTATCTTGATCAATCGAATAAGCTAGTTCTGATTAGAAAGAAAATTAATGTAGTAACCAAATTTGTGAAACTGAAATCCTTCATTTGTAAATTCACAGTAGAGATATTTGTCGGCATGTAATTTTACCTGTGTGGAGAATCGTAGCCAAAGTGTTAAGTATGAGACGAGCCTAAATATCTCCGATTCTTAGAATATCATTAAGTGATCCAGCATTCTCCTAATCGTCTAGTTTGCATTTCGTGCCCATTGGTGCTATTTCTTTCATTCAAAACAATGCAATGAATGAGATGGGCACGTGAGTTGCTCACGACCGACGCGCTCTTCGGAGTGACTCTGAGGAGCGGCAAGAACACAGTCTCGAGTGCGTCTCGCTGACCACTTCGGTCCTCACAAGCAACAACTCGGAGCCACAGGAAGGCAATCCAAAATGCTAATGAGACACGAGACCGGTCGTTAATCTTCAAAATTGCTCGAGAAGGCGACCTGCCATCGTCTATGGGGAATTTCTCTTGCTGCTGAAAACTGATCCCTACTTTGGGACCTCAAAAATGGAGGGGACAGAGAAAATCCGATGATTTATTCGAGGCTGCAGATCGACAGCTTGGAAGCTGGGGACAAATCCACAGAGTCTGGCAATTAGCGTGAAAAACTGAGAGAGGATGGAGATTGCGCAACTGTGTTTCACGGTAATGCACACGTTTTTTTTCGAATTCATGTAAAACAGATAATAATTGGCTCTTTTAATGGGAAGGGTGTTAGCTAATTCAGAGACGACTCAATAATTTGAGTACATAAGCTCGGACTTCCAGGGACAAGCTGCGAGACTCGACTCCTTAACTGCGTAGGGATGACGAAAAAGAACGATTAGCCAGGTACGGAATGGGTCTTGCTTCTGCTGCTGCGCGCGGCTAGCGGCAGTCAAATGCAATAACAATAAATCTGGCTCACATCTGAAAGGATTTCTGTTTTATGAATGATAACGTGGCACAAGGAAGTTAGCTCCTCTTAAAGTAATGCAGTTCGATCGTGGTTGTAAGATATAAATAGCACTCAGCAAGCGCGGTACCTTTCTAGGCTTTGTGAACTTCACATTACTAGCTTTCTTGAGACCGGTGGAAGCGTAATTTCTTTTAGAAAAGTTACGGAGGTCTCAGGGACTCCTTTGTCATTGGAGCATAGTGCCGGTGATAGCTTTCCTAAGCACGAAAGTAATTCAAGCTTTATCTAATCGTAAAACGTCTGAACAATCATTTTACATATATTGTCTCAACCCTACTTTAATAAATTGCACATATATCCGTCATAAGCCTCATTTCCATTCACATTGGAATAATACTGCATGTACAGATGTGCTGGTTTTCTCCATACAAACCAAAAGCTCCATTGCGCCTCCAAACCTGAGAGCTGCTCGCTTCAGCAAACTGCGTGAATATCTAATAACTATCGATATAAGTGAAATACATTGCAAAAAAAATTAGAAAGTGCCGAGAGTATGGATCCCTTTTCTGAAAACCAGAAAGGGTAACGAGTAATTTAATTAAATATTAGGAGGTTTGCTCACTATATTTTATTTCAATGCAGATTTTTGAATAATAGAGGGTGGGCCACAAAAAAGTTTCCTTTAGTCAAATACTTATAATTCCGTAACTAAAGACTATAAAAATTTCTATATGGCCTCATTTTCACTGACATTGAATGTTCTTTCATGAAGTTAAACCATTCTGTAGTGATAGGAATAGTTCACGTACAGATGAACGATAAGGGAGAGTCATTTTTTTGCCATAGCGCGAGGGCAATTCTTAAGACACGCTCTATGTTTTTAATTAATAAAAGTAGTAAATGTGTCGTATAAATAAGAAAAAATGAAGATAATAGACTTTTCAAATTTTTAACTTTTACTTAAATACAAAAACATACTGTTTCCATTATAACCAATAACCACCGCTATTTTCGAGGCACTTTAGGTATCGGACTCTCATTCCTCGCAATGATTTTCTAATAGTTTCTGGATGGTTTCTAAACTCATTAACATTTTGCATGATGCGACAATGCAATTCTTCAACGTCATGTATAGGCATTTTATAAACATTATTTTTGAGATGACCCCGAAGAAAAAAATTGTACGGAGTCAGATCGAGACCACGAGAAGGCCATTCTACCGCATGCCTAACTTTTCAGTGCATTTAGAAATAAGCTCGCACAATGACGAAAAAACGACTCTCAATTATCGATGAACTATTTCTATAATCCAAAACGGTTTAACCTGAAAATAGAAGTTTAAATGGTGGGGAAAATGAAACAATGCATAAGTTTTTACAGCCATTAGTCACAGAGTTATAAAAATTAAAAAAAAGGAACCTTTTTGTGGCACACCCTGTACAGCGTTGTTTTTTGTGAGCGTAATTAGGAGCAGCACCAACGTATCGCAGTAAACATCTTGTCGCGTGTCACGTGTTATCACCGTAGAAAGAATAAGTTATAAACCAAAAGCAATATACTGTTGTTCAGACTTTTAATTTTCTCTTCGTCACTGTATTTATGAGTAAACTTATTCTTCGTCGGTTACTTTAACTAATCAGTTTTCTTTGGAATAATTTTTTTAACGATTATGGTTAGTATACGCGCATTTAATCAATAGTAGAACACGAGCCGTGTCCGTCCGTCCGATGCCTCCAGTAATTAGATAGCAGAAAATTTTGTTCATGTTCAAAGCATCTATTCTATTTCACTACAACTTTTTTCAATAATTTATGTAAAAACATGGAAGAAAACTTATTTCCTTGTTATCTCTAATGACCAATGACGAATAAAATTTTTATCAAGAGCTAGGAAACTGTTTTTTGATATTTATAATACCATCAAATTCTTATTCCCTTTCCCTAATGATACCCTTGGTCTGTTTATTTATTTACTAGAAAACACACCCCGTAAAAATAACGGGATAGATAAGGTTAAATTCTTAAGATGGCCTCTCATATATGGTGACTCTGACATGAAATAATGTTGTTTTCAGTATCACTGATACGGACTTCCTTATCTGACAGTCTTTTTATTAACTTAGGAATACGGACCTGGAAATTTTTCATTATCTAAATCTTTATTAAGAGTGAGACAGAGACACGGCCCAACCAAACAAGCAAGCAACAACTGTGTAATGGTATATTGTGGAATTTTGTTTCAGTCTCTTTTTAAAGAGTTAGACAGGAACAAATTCCAGGGTTCATATTCTCGGGTCCACGTTTCTAATCAGCGAGACTGTAATAGAGAAGGATATCCGTATCAGCGATGCTGAAAATAACTCTAATTCATATAGTATTTACCTTGAAAAAGAGAATATCCTGAATAAGAATTGACGACATTCGTGTCGCTATTTTTGGCGGGATGCGTGTTTTCGTAGTACATTATATATGCACGAGCAAATCGATAAATTGGAATTGCAATTAATACTACTGGTACAGAAGAGTAAGTACTGGCATGACCCGTGAAAACTTCGCTGAAATTTAGATAAACCAGCCCATCAGAGGCGGTCCTCTCAAGTGTTGGACAGAGGTTAAAGGTTCAGGGCAGAGATAGTCCGGTCTTGGAAGCAATTTTCTTCTTGATGATGCGAGTTGTCAGACTTCTATTAGGGAAACTGAAAATGTGCCGCAAAAACTGGCTTTTTTTAGCAAAACATGCAACCCGTATACAGGATACTTCGCTCAAGACCTGAAATTTCACTTGTAAAGTGGCGAAGTGTGACGGAACGGGAGGTAAGTAGGTACAAGCGCATTAAATATATAAAAGAAGATGGGGAACATATCTCATAAAATCACATGGTAATGGTCTCATGTGTAGCTATATACAATGCATCGACTAATTTATTCGCAACCTTAAAAAATTGTATATGAACGTAATCCTAAGGCAAAATGAAATTGAAAAATTTCTCTAACACATCTTAGATAATACCGTGAAAAACCGCTCTCGCGATTAAATGCCTGCAAAGAAAAGAAGAAGCAACAATGGTTGTGGAAGGCGCTAAAAAATAAAAAACTACCTAAAAGGGATGAAGAATTTTTTTTGAAAATCAAATATTCTCTTAACTACTTTCAAACGATACAAGGATAAGCTGAGTTGAAGTGGTGCAATGGAGATACAGCGCTGCCAAATGGTGCTGATATATGTTTAATAATGCAACAGCGAGCCTGAATGCTCAAGAAAATAAATATTCACCTCAAACTCCAACACAGTGAATGAAACTTTACGATGAGCTCAAACGCCAATACTGTGAAACAATTCACTTAAATCAAAATAATACAGCAAAATTCAGGTAAGTATCCTGAAAATTTAAGAGTGTATTTTGGTAAAACGTAAGTGGAAAAGTTACTTACCTGGACTGGAGGACGAGCTCGTATTTGGAAAAGGCTATTTTCTTGCGCACGTGACGCAGAGCTCTCTTCCACTTGGGATTCATGGCTCGCGAGAGAGCGTCTAATGGCCTCTATCGCCCTTCCTTGCACAACAAATGCAGCTTAAGAGCTTGAGAAAAAGTTGGACTCTTTAATCTCCATTACAAAAACTCTATTGATATCGCTCTGAGTTATGGTAATTATAATTATCTGGCAAGAGACAACATCGAATGTAATTGGAAGTTCATTATGTATCAAAAAACTTCATTTGTTCATCAAAACCACTCAAAATCTTTATAGGTTCGCATTGGTGATACACTAAGTTAGCTGGTAAAGCAACATCATATTGCTTTGTGAATTTGACGTATCTTGATCATTTATAACCGATTTTTCAGTGTACTTGCTCACATAAAGTACACCATAATTACGAAGTAACTCAAATTGTTTTTACTCCCAAGAATAAAGAAAAAAAATAAAATGCAGCTGCAACCGCTGCACAGCAGCTACAACTACTACTTCATGAACACCTCGCCAGTTCCATTATCTTGCACAAAATACTGTCCGACTAAATCAGGCTAATCAACTTCCTCTAGTTTTATTCCCAGGTCAATAAATGAAAACACCGCTCGTAGGTCCACCAGCGCTGGAGAGCTATAGCGCAGCTTCGGAACTATTTTAAGAGACCACTGCCCCAAAACCGACATGCAATAAGCATTAGAGGTAGCCTTTACGGCTTTACTTGTATGCCCCAAAAAACAGACAGAAAACAATGTACGATTCGTATGGATATTAATTTGATTTTTTCAGGGGCACTGTAAGTTGAGGACTTCAATGAATTTCATAGCATAAAATGATCTGAAATCGCACAGACGTGGCGACAATTGCGTTTTTTCTCATTGGACTAATGACCAAAACCTTGCTCAGCACGTCCGAAAAGGGAAGGAGAACAAATAATAATGCTGATGTGGCATCTACCTCCAATAAGCTTTCCAAGTTCCAGGAATCCTTAAAACTCTTTAAAAAAAAACGAGTAAATCCGCATCCGGCAAGGATTTGGCAGAATACTTCAGTGTCCTGGATTTGGTGAACGAAACCTCCTAAAATCTAGGAAGGCATCCACATTAAAAAGAATGTCATGGAAACTATTTGCTTGCCTCGTAAATAAAACCATGGTTTTAATATGACAAAATAATAAGAGCTCTTATGTAAGCGGCATGTCAAAAAGCTACTCTCAGAAAGTTGTTTCTTTATAAAGTTATTGCTGAAAAATCATTTTAGAGCATCAAGGCTGACTGATTGTTAGCGCAATAACATCACAGCACTTAGATAAACTACAGTGTTTACCACTCATTTTGCGCAGTGTGATAAAAAAATGTAGTTCGAATGCCACAGTGGCAAATAAAATGAGCCGGAGGCAGACAATATATGAAAAAAGAAACCAGATAAAAACAAACACTTCATTCGAAAAGTTAGTCAAAAATATCTTTTGGCTTCATTTGCGAGGAGTAGAAAGGCAAAACATTGTAAAACAGACCCAGTATACTTTTCACACGACATCGAGACCATATTTCATAAACTGTGTTTTTACACAGATCAGCTGGAGTGAGCTCAGACTGACAAATGCAAAGCGTGGCTTCACGTGCGCACGCACCCTGTGACAGGAACTATTTGCATACCCTCCCTGAGAGGAATACAGGAGTCCTACTTCTGCTCTAACATTGTGGAGTTCATAAGAAACAGACATTCTCCCTCGGCACCGCCCTCGCTCCTCCCGAGACCCTCTTTACAAAAAGCCTTCGCGAAAAAAAACTAAAAATTAGGCTACAATTATAGTCGAAAATAAAGTTTGACGTACAATGAGACCATGCAAAAACCTTAACACATCAGAATGCGTGCTCGAAACCCAGCTGTAATCAATTTTTTTCAATGTCTAAATGATTTAAAAAATTACATTAGAAGTCTTATCATAAGTTTGTTTGTATCCAGCAAGATTACACAAAATTCTGAATCTTTCAGTTACTTTCGTACGCACATTCTTCAAAACCATGCTAACCCTTGTTGGAATTTGCAAAACCCAGCAGTGTTCCACTAATTAGTGCCTCAATGCATCTCCATATAGGACTGTAGACGTCAGGGATGCTCCGACTTTTGAGCTCTCGCATTCCGCACTCCATCGTCATGCAATGAATTTCTTATGCCAAAGATTCGCCTTTTTATCATGAGCCATATGCCTTATTTGAGCACCAAACACTATTGTATTTGCACTATGCAAATGGGCACCCCGGCTCGCTTCACCTCAAATTTCTGGTTAGCTTTGAAAAATCGCGAGCAGCGACGCCCTCAAATTCCATCTACGGAAGCTCCAGTGGAACAGGAAATTAAGCGGGAATAGAGGCGTGCTTTGCTGCTTTTTCCTATTTGTCTCTAGCTTTTCTTGCGGGATCAGGCTGATGAAATCTTTTGTGAATATTGTTGAGGAAGTTGTAAAATAAGTTTGTTGGGAATATAGGTCTATATTAGTTCGAAATTTCCCGTGAATGAACAAGGAAGGTTGTTTGTAAAAATAGTATATATTGCCACGTTTTGAACCAATAAATGACTGATGTATGCATAACTCTTATAAAACCTGTAAAATTTGTATCACAATGAATGCAACTTTGGCGAGTTCAAACAAATTATTTTTTCTTATTAGTTTTATCACTGAAGGACTCTGTTATGGCATTTGGGATATACGTTCAATAACCTTGCACTAAAAGAAAAATACAGCATTGCTTTCAAGCACACAATTTTTCAGTAAAATAGACGCATTAGACCCTATTGGTGGGGAGATCCCAATGAATACTAGAAAATTATGCGACTATTCATTGCTATAGAACATTGAAGGCGTAACCGCATACACTACTTCTGAACGGTCGATGAATATAATCGAACACTAGCCGCAGTCACCCTGTACTGCTATTCATTCGTACGCACTGTTTCCGTAAGGTGACCCTTCAGAATCCTGTTTTATGAAATCTGGTCACTCAACCTAGACTTCGACTCGCATGGCTCTCTGACGTTCAGTTCCACTGTGCTCGCTCAGAGAGCATTCAAAGGACTTCTAACTCAAATTTCCTGCCGAGAGCTCTTTAGATGCTCACTGAGACAGCAGAGGCAAAAACGGGATTCCGACTTCAAGAAAATGAATTTTTGCCTCTCTAACGAATGCAAGGGATTGCATTTTTACGTACCCCTCATATTGTCCTGTTGAATTTTCCCTCATGTCGTGCCGGGGTAAAGGTTGCAATCCATCCTTCCAGGTTGTGAGCATGCCACACAAATTCTCAATCTGATCTTAATGAAACCGGTTTGTTCAAATGAAGCTGCTCAGTCAGCTACTTCGCTAACCAGTTCATTTCATACTGTCAAGCGTGTCTTTCAAACATATACTCAAAAAACGCAATTTTCAACGCTCCCTAGCATGTAAAAAAAATAGTCATGTTCAAATATCCGTGCTAAACTGCACACATGTACATACATATCCTGGTGCCAACGTCCTGCGTGCAACTGTGTTAACCGTGCAAAGGCCAGGTGCGCGTTGCAAACACCCCTACACGCGTGCTGAACAGCACGCACAATTCAGCGTACCTCATATTTTCTGCTATGCATCAATCTCGTCCGAATGATTCATTGGTGCCTTACGCGCGACGAGCTACGGCTGAAACACCTGATTTGCAGCGCTGGTATGAATATGCGTTTACCACCGCTGTTTGAAGAAGGAACTATTTTTACTAGAATCACTTTCAAATTCATTAGTTTCTAATCACCCTGCTCCTGATTTTTTGCCACTGAAAATGAGAGCAAAACATCGAGTGAGCTTTTTGTGCCCTGAGCACGCACAGCAGTAAAATCTCTTTGAACATTCTGGAAAGCTGTGACTGCCTGTGATAAGATGAAAAATCGTTTTGGAGCAAGGAAACTTCTAATTCACAGTGAAATAATCTAAAAGAATGAAAGTGTGTTTCATTTAAATAGTACCCATAAGAACCTATGTGTTTCTGTCACAGAACACAATGCCTTATCTTATGCTCAAAATTGACACATAAGACATTGATTTCCCAAAAAAACAATTTCGAATGCATAAGTACCTAATTGGAAAATGTTTATGGTAAGCGGCCGTATAAGCAAGCACGCTTTCAGGAGCCGTAGGCGTGTAATCAGGAAGAGCTGCAAAATAATCGTAAATTCATTGAGCAGTAAATTCAGGTTGGTAAAACAAATGCGCAGGCGGTCGAGGCCAGTCCACAGCTTGCGGCAGGAGCGATGTAATCAGCAAATGCTTGTGTGCGTGGCCTGCATGGCGCCCCCGCCTGGCGTCTCAGCACTCACGTAACATACTTTGTTTATTGTCGTTGCTTCACTTAGGGAACTCCCCTCGGCCACCTAATTACGAAAGTTACAACGCTTATCGATATTCCAGGCAGATTGAATGCTTTTCCGATGAAGCATGGATGGGAAAATATCGGATGAATACTGACTGCCTAAGTATTATAAGTTGATACCATAAGCATATAAAGAATACCAGTTCTCCAGTAAAATTCGATAGCTACAGTAACCAAAAGTTTAAATTACAGTTTGCAGCAAATTAAAAATGACATCTACACATGTATTTTAACACCTCAACAATGGCGTTCTTAGTCTCCAAAAACATAAAACTGTTTCAAAGAAGGAACAAGTTGTCATAGTCTAGCAAAGGACTGCGCCCTGTTACACGGTCGGACAAAATCGCCATCACTCAGTAAGAGCCCCGCCTCTCCTGACTACCACACCCTCTGGTACCGTGTCTGTGCCTAACGCAGCGCTCTGCATAGCATGCGTGTAAATGTTGGTGTGCATCTTTGTCGGGCTCTCTCCATGATATTCTCATTCAAAAGAGCGGAATGAATTGTTTGTTGTGTAGACAAGGCTATAGTGTTATAGAATATTGGACGCTAGTCCGTCGGGGCATTTGTACTCCTACTTTTAGTTTTATGAGGCGATCACCAGTAATGCATATTGAAATCGTTAAATATATGAGGAAAACTAGTGCATCAAAGCTCCCAATGTTTTCTACAGAAGAAATCATACGAATTTGCCAATTTGGAAAAAAGATACCAAACTTAAAACTCTACGAATTTCCATTCCGATCGTTGCTTTCATCAATTAATGAGTGCTAATAAATGCTTGGGTATTTTCGAGCACAAACTTTTCGAACAGCACAATGAATTATCATTAAAGTAAAAACTTGTTTCCACAAAATTCAAGATAACGTTTACGCAATTGAAGCCCAAGTGCTCGGAAGGTCTTAAGAGCAGGCAGAACTAAGATGAGAAAAGAAACATCTTGCTAATACTATGTTAAGTGCCTCAAATCGCCATTTAGCTCGTTGAATGTTACAATAAACACACTTAAGAAGCGCAAGCAATCTCCATTTTGCTCAGGTATTCTGACCAATGGAAGTTTCGGGGCTCTTGCCTTTCCTGGGCAACTTTCGGAAGATTTTTTTCTACGGCTAAAGGGTTAACTTAGCGAATTCAAGCACGATACCAAGCTACGACATGGAACACTTTCATTGATTTCATATTTTATTCATAAATTTTATTTTACTTCTGGGGAACCTTCTGGTGCATGAATGTGTATTTGATTATTACCATTTATCGTCGTTTTTCGCTATCTGTAGGAGTTAAAAATACTGTTAAATTAGTCTCGCTCATCAAAGCATAGATGAACATTTATGATCAATATTCCAACAGCAGACATAAGAATAAATATTTGTTTAACTTTATTTCGCAACTACAAAAAAACTCGATCACGCTATATTAGTCGCTATTACATGCCAGGTGATGTAAGATCTTTGAAATGGTAAACAATATCTAAGTTAAAAAACTACGTATTAAAAAAATTTACGACTTATTTTCCCAATTATTTTGACACCCGTCAATTTTTGAAACCATTTTAGAGAAAGGAATGATTGAAAATTTATCCTTTATAACTAAAGTAGTCCATTTATGACCTATAATGGCCCCTAATGCATGCTCTAACAACTCAACAAACACATCTCACATATACAGAACGTCTCAATCCTTGAATGCCAGCATGGCATTGATATTGATGTTCCTATGAAATAAATAAAGATACCGTTGTAAATTTTATTTGCATGTGAGATTTCAGCAAACATTCGAAATCCTATTCACCAGTCAGAGCTCCTCTTTGCCCTATCGGTACTTCAAAAGAGAGTGCCTCAGCACTTGTGAGATATCTATGAAAAACTGCACAATAAACAGACTGGGCCACAAATTTTATTCGCTTTTGGTAGTCATTATACTGGTGGCACTTGGCGGCAGCAAATTGTCAGCGAGCGCCACCCACCCTCAGCAAATATACTACACTGGTCCCGCACTACATTTCAGCAAACACTTAGTAAATGTTAGTCTTCTTTCTACGAAGTTAGTGAATGACAAATAGTGTGAAACAGTGAGTAGAATTTTTAAGCCCCTTGATTTGTAGATTGATGATGTTATTTTGAGACTTGACAGCGAATCCTACCTAAAAATTATATCTTGAGAAAAATTCTCTAGGGACAAAGAAATTTCTTGAAAGGTGAACATTTTTAGAACAATAAGACTGACTGATGTTTTTCACGGAATTCATTTCAATGACTAGAAATGGCAGCAGTACAGGAGAAGAGCATGAGCTGCATGTGGTGCGGCATGCGAGGTTCTCCTTAATCGTTTGCTTGCATGACGGGCCGCATTTGTCAACCGTCCTGATTTCGTGATGATGACACACAAGAATTATATTAATCCTCCTCAACGTAAACAAAACCTGGAGGCATGAACGCTGGCCGTCTTGCTCGCTCGACGGAAAAATAATAAAAATAACTCAATTGGAGAGACGGTGTCACGCGTCTCGTAAATCTCAAGTGACCTTCGCCCGCCCAAATTTTCCGGCCGAAATTATTCTAACACAATGAAGGGGTCGAGGATTTGGTAGCGAGCCAATTTCAATTCAGATTGCAAATGTACCTGGTCTGTAGAATAATGCTCTGCTAGAAATGTGCGCATTGCAAGTCGTTTTACTCTAAACTTAATATCCAAAATTGTGCCTTTCTGTCGTATGACGTAATCTTTGCTACAATTAGTGGAGGCTCGAGTGTAACCCACAATAAAAACTATCTCTAACACGAATTTAATCATAAACATCAATACCAATAACTTTTAGTTCATAGAAAAAAGGTATACCACGATTTTCAATTTAATATATCCCCCTGTCTTTCCTCTTTGATGAGTACAGTCTCAGATGACAGGAACCCTTTTGATGAGCTTAAATTCATTAGCAGTTATATTTTAGAAAGGATCTTCATAATTGAAAGTATAGATTTCCATGTATGAAATCTGTAGAACTTGATTATTCATAAAGCTTGTGGCACAAAATATCAAAGCTATCCAAAAGATCATCAATTTGAACTACATTTTCGAAGTTGATAGGAAGATGCACGAATTATGAAGATGAGATTATTAGTAAATACCTTACAAATTAAATTTCTCAGAGCTTACAGTACATAAATTTCTACATTATCTCTTCTGTTTACGTGTTTATACAAGAAATTTTTTTAGATTTATTTCGTAAAAAAACTGATTTCCGTCGCGTCTGTGAGGCCCAGGGACTCAGCAGGTGCGCTCCTGTCGTGTCCAAACAATCCAAGTCCCCAAAAAAGCGCCTAGCTGCTTTTTTGCCTTACAAACTCCTCGACGAATTAATGAGTGGGATACACTTTCTCGGTGCACCATTAGACTTATTTGCTAAAAATTCAAGTAAATAATTCCCCACTCGAAGTGAAAAGAAGAGGTAAATTTACCTCAAACGCCATGAAATTACAGTGAACTTGTCACGCCTAAATGCTATTCAATGTAAGCTCTGAAATGAAGCTAGTTTTCATACCTCCTAAAAGCGTTATGAACACAGAGCTAGGACCTGGACCTTATTATCCCAGATATCTTGAAAAATATAACGCATGATTCCGCACGTTGATAAATGTTGAAATATTTGATCCACATAAATGGTTTCTTCATTACGAAATGGTAGAAAGATCTTTCGATGCATTACTCGTCAAGAACAGTATTTTTTAAAAAGCGTACATTTTCAATTGAACTTAGAGTGCTCTTCACTTTTAGAGCTAGTGAATTTACTTACAGCAGACGTTGTGAACACTCAATTGAGTCCGTCAAAACATTATCGTAGCACTAAGGATGAGTTGGCCCTCAGTTCTCCGAGTCAATAAATATGCCTTAGCTTAAGAAAATTCAGCGGCGGATCACACGACCGTGCTCTGTCACGGTCTGCCTGTGAAATGACCACAATTCAAGGGCGGTCCCACCGCCAAAACCTACGGATTTCACTCAACAGTTTCAAAATTCCAAACCAGTGTTCATTGTTCCGCTGCACGCTATTTTTCCAGGCCCTGCTGTTTTTTCGAGAAATTGGATTGTAAAATATCAAGAAAAACAACAAGGAAAGTGAAGAAAGAGACGAGGGCACATCCTCTCCCCGGCAAGAACAAGCGACAACTGAGGCAAAACATGACGTCACTAAGTGAGAAAAGTATCAGACTGTCACGTTCCCAGGAACAGAGAGCGATCGAATACCTCCTGCCCGGTCGCTGTGCCTGGTGATTCACTCTTTCTCTCTCCGCCTCTTTCTGCTGATCTCCCTGCTGCCGGCTGCGAGCTCAGCCAATTATTGCCCCGACCTTGGAGGGGTTCTGGTCCGAACCGAGCCCGCCAATTGTATAGCAGCGACGCCGGCTCACTTATACAGCACACGGTTTTTAATGGCGTTTCCTCCACTCGGGCTACCTTAAATTCTGTGATCATCTAGGAATTATTCTGCATCAGGTATACGATACCCTGCGCTTCCAAAAAAAGATGTTCAATTGTATAGCCTCGACGTGGACTTCTCTTTGCTGAGAGCTAATTGAAGTAATATTGCCACAGTAATGCTCTACTTCCTGCCTGGAAACATAATATTAAAAGGTCGGGTTAGACCCTACTTCGGTCATTCAGTTCCACGGCCGACCTCAGCTCACGTCCAGCTCATAAACCTCTTACACAATTGTATTGCCTCTACATTAGCCCTCTACTCGGAATTTCCCCCTATTACACTGGCCCATTAATGCTAAATTGTATTGAATAAAACTAAAAGTAAGGAGCTCCTTAACAGGAACAGTTCCTGTTTTTTTCAGACTGGTTTAGATTTTCGACTAGCGTAAATTGAAAGTGTACATGAGTGACCTAACCTTTCTGAAATATCCGAGTGAAACTTAATTTCACAATTTGGTGACGTATTTGATTTCATTAAGGTGCTTGATAGCATTCGAGTTATTCGTATGTTTTGTTATTGAACTAATTAATCGCATTAACAACCCCACTGAAGCGGAAAACAATATAAAAAGATACTTAAATATTGGCACTCAATTCCGTAGACTTTTCAAGCTAGGCATCGACTCGGACAGTACATGTATACAAGTTTAACCATAGGCTACCAGTATGCAATTTTTTTAACAAAATATGTTTCTAAATTCCAAACGAATCTATGACCCTAATAACTGCTCTCTTTAAACTCAACAACATTTAAGAACCTCGTGATATTAGGCTGCACTGGCATTATGATGTTTAACAGATCTTTGATTAACCTCTTACGAGAATAAAGCATATGAATAATAAAAAATAAACTTATAACTAAAAGTACTTCTCAAAAATAGGTCCAACTTCATTATTTTTACGTATAGGTAACTGAGTCTCCCTTTGGATTTTTATAGTAAATTGCAAAATTTTAACTAAATAAATTCATTTTTTCTATCAATATGTGTACCCTGGTTGTTGCAAAAAGAAGTTTCACATTTTATGGCAACAGTATTTAAGTATTAATCATTTATTAGCCATCGTCTAATTTCCTGTTTAGAAACTAAGCAATAAATAGATAGCTTAACGTTGTTCGTTGTAAATTCTCAAAATTAATTACATGATACTTAATAGACACTTAATGAACTATTACACTCCGGTAATCTGCTTTGCAATACTCTGTAGATGCAAAATATTTCATAAGAAAAACGTGGAAAATCTTAAAGGAAGATGATCCAGATTTGAAATTCATTAAAATCATAATTAAGTTTAGCGATTAGATAAGCCCATAGCTTCCGTATTTTAAAGACAATCAGTTCAAGTTGCTCTTCAGAGAACTTGAAAATTAACGGCAGTATTTAACGGCGTCGACCAGCCGTGTGCAGTGAAGTCACAATTTCAATAGAATCGTTTTGGCTTAATGAATCGTTCAAGCGAATTAGACTAAAATAAAAATATCAGGTTTATCAAGACGTTACAAAAGGAACAGGTGCATGAACATTACTTGCACTCACTCGGGTTAAAATTATTCACAGCAAAATTTCGTATGCACCACGATCAAATGAAGTTATGCCATAAATTCTGTTACACTGAAGTATTACAGTCACGTGAAAACGTACACATCTCATGGATGGTTCAACATTTCATTTAGACCGTGGGCACTCTAACAACATGGAACATGGATGAAATGACGACGATTTTATTATGTTACTATACCGCTGCACTTTCTTGTCGTAATGGTTGTTTTCTGATACGATTTCGCATAAGGTAATGATGATGGGGTATACTACAGCACATTAGTGATAAATATGAAGTTAGATTCCAATTGTAAAAATTTCTCACACTGAAGCATGAGATGAAACATGCAGCACAATGCCATGCTTTATGTAGCAGTTCCATTGAGAGAAATATTACTGAGCAACGGAAGACCATCTCATCCCTTCAGGGATCACGTAGTGAATGAGGGTCTCTTTCATTACAGAGAGAGATCATTTTAATTATTTGATTACCTCTCTCCTCCTATCAGAGCTCAGATTCTCGCCATCATTATAATGAAAAATATCCCGGGCAATTTCGACAAAAAAGTTTGCTCATACGAAAAGGCACAGTGGCCTCGAGGTATGCACTTCTTCCAAGAATAGGATTCAAGGAAGCGTCTCAATGATGAATTAGAATGAAGTTTTGAAGTTCTTCAAACGATTCCTAAAAGTTTTAAATAATAAGATGAAAAAAATATTTGAGTCTTACATCATATGTAAGCTGAAAACATCGATTTTAAATAGAATCTAAATAAAAATTACTTGAAGGTGATTCAGAAATGTAGGGCAAGTGCTTATTTTATGTGAGAGCTCGTAGTGAGAACTTTATTTTTCTCGACTATTGATCGTACTTTTAATCTCATTGGCACATTTTCGTGGTAGTTTCATTCTTTGTCCGTAGTCAATTGCTGTACATCAAAACAAAAAATTTTGGTGCTCTTCTTTGAAAAAAAATTTCGAACGGCCAGTATTGATCACAGACACAAGCAGGAAAGCTTTAAAGCGACAATCTCACATGAGCTGAAATTGGAGACAACAATAAGAACTTCTTGTATATGCTGAAAAATAATGCAATCGTGCTAACTTGCAATGTTCCACCAGATATGGTAAGGTCACGGTGAAGAGTTGAACTTCAACATTCAATCAAGAACGATATTGCCGAGATCCTAGTCACAGGAAAACTATAGCTAGAACTGACTTTTGCCATGCAATAAAATGATAACGCAACGGAAGTTGCGAGTGAAATTATTTCAACAATTTTAAATGAGCAAGGGTCTAGATCAGTAGTAAAGAATTGTCATCAGGAACTTCGAAAATATGGTAAATTTCGTTTCAATTACAACGAGGAAATTAGGCTTTTTCCTCAAATATCCACGGGCTCACAATTAAGCTGTAAGTTAACAACTAATTTTAATTATGGCTCGAGGCCATCAATTAGTTAAGTTTCAGGAGTCATTGGATGAATAATGGAAATATTTGTCCTGAAACTTGAGTGCAAAAAACAACAAAATTTCAATGTACGTCAAGATCAAAGGAAAAGATAGCTTATTAATTTTTAGGATGAACAGCATGTGTTCATAATAAAATAAGAAGTTGAGATCAGGTATTAAAAATGCTTTTTTAATATGGCTGCACTATTACGCTCCATTATCAACTAATTTCCAAGTTATAAAAAGTAAAAATGGCAATTAAAATTACCCCAATGTCAACCGTTTATTCAAATGGTGTTAATATATTACGTATATCCAACAAAAAATGCCCCCTGCAGCTAGTTTTTTTACTGAGACAAAATGTGAGGAACATCTAATATCTAGGTGCACTGTCTCAAATAATTTTGCTCCTCATCTGAAGAATTTTTTTCATAAGAAAACTTTATTCAGCGTAGCTCAATTAAAATTGAAATGCAAAACCACCAGCTTCCTTCTTTATTCCTATGTATATCAATGCAAACGAAAACTGATGCCGTTGCTAACTCTCTATATATTGGCTTTCTACAATTGAAGATTTCAGAAATGGCAATGATTTCCGAGCGAAGCTCTGTTTCTTTTCGGAAAAAATAATTGAATTTAATATTTTTTCCGTTCTTTTACAGTTTATTGTTTCTTTGCACATCCTTAATTTTCAATGATCTAATTGACGTAAAAGTTCTGAAAAGTTTATACACAGTAATTGGGCTCAACCGCTCATACAGGTGCAAATACATAAACATAGAAAATATTTGAACAAATGCACAACATTTACAAAAAGCTGTCTATATTTGTTAATAACGGTTTCCAGTCTAGTACAGACTCGTCCGAATTATGCATACAAGATTTGCTCATTTCTCCTCTGACTTCTTTTCAGAGGTGCAACTGATCGATGATTCCAGGCACCAGCTTCGGTCTCCAAGACGAACCACACGCAAAAGTCAATTCAGCTGAGGCGTGAGCTTTACACAGGCTATGCTTCACTAAACCTAAAATGATCAACTTTTTCTTAAAAGGGATGAAATGTACAGCAAACAGTAGTTCATATTTTATGCCATGGGTGCATATTCATGTTAGTTTTCAACGAATCCATGACAATTTAAAGCTAAAGTAAACACAGATATTAATTATATCGTTTTACCTGTGGATCGCTGGAAGCTACAGGGTTAAAAATAAATAAAATACATCGTCGGAGAGACATCTGTCCAAGTCCTGCTAGCCGCGTGGTGGTTTCGTGTCCCACGTTTGTGATGGAGACTTGGTCCATCTTCTAGGATTCTTTACTCATACGATCACCACTCATCCCACAGCTAATTTTTAGTAGCGTATTGCCGTGTAGTTCTAACTCGTGTAGGAAGAATACGAGTTTATTTTTTATCGTCAGAATAGTTGGTTATTAAGTACAACGAATACTGCTGATATATTTTGAGCTAGAATCAAGTTGCATGTAAAAATCCTATCTGTATGTTTAAGCAGTTATGGAGCCTTAAAATTTAAACTACTCTTCAATAAGGAACACAGCTCGCTACCATGCCAATCTAGTGCGGTAAGCACCACAAGACACTACGAGAGTTTCCTTATTCACGAAGGGTTTCGCGCCCGCAATGGACAGTCTTACAGCCCAAAATGAGAGTCGTACTTTTTTCTTCACCACTCACCTCACCGATACGGCTCTCCGAACGCCAAACACGGTAGATAGTTATTCATCATCCTTAGGATATGTACTCGTATAGCAGCTCTGACGCCAAAAACTATTGTGAGTCTAGAAATACGGCAACAGACACAGGTGAGTCAGAGTAGACTACACTAATCCTTCTGCTTGGGTACAACAAATGAACTTGCATGAGCTCTTCTGTTCTCGTGTAAAATTGAGACAAACGAGTATGTGCGAAATACTTATTGTTGGTTTATTTATATTCATGAAGCACCAGAAATCATTTCAACAACAGAAAAAGCCGTTCTTACTAGACAAAAATTCTGTAACGTTGAATAAGATCGGTTTCAAGGAATTCCAAATAACTCAAAATTTACAATCGTATAAATTTCTACCTGTACCGGAAGGAATGATTCTAATCCAGGGGAATAAGTATTTAGTCGATAAACGAAGGGGAGCAAAATTGAGATGTCAACTAATTGTAAGCTGTTAAATGGATCGTAGGTATTCCGAAATTATTAAAGTATTCTTTTGAAGATGCTCGTGGACAAAATCCTTTTAAAACTGCTCTATCTAAAGCTTTTCCCATTTCTTTTGAATTGCTAATTCTATCGTTACAAATTTAAAAACATTAAATTCAAAATGTGACGCTAGAAGTTATTTTATACTGCCGTTTCATTTTTTCGGCAGATGTTAATTCTGCAAATGAGCGTTGGAACAGAACTTTGACCTCTTGGTTCCAAAGTGCACAGCAATCGATTGCATTATATGTATCACTTCAGCATCCTCGCTTTACCTTACCTCGATACAGATAAACTGGAGCTCGATTTACACACCTGCCTGTAGTCTCCTTTGACTGCACTGTGTTCCAGAGTGTAAATTTCATTCCTCTATAAAACCTCTCATGATTTGAAAATCAATCCACTGGTTCACTTCAAACCAGGCAAAAAACTTGATGTACTTTTGGGCAGCAATTCAAGTCAAATCAGACAACTTCAAAGCATTAACTTTGTTAGATACTATCAAGCATAAAAAATCTTAGCTTATGTTGCTGCCCACTTTCAACTCATTTCTTTCTCTCGTTGATGCCTCACGGAAACATAAAGTTACTGCCAGTGTCCTGCCACCACTTCTCTCCAGTTCCTGGCCAATGTAAGGAAGCTTCCGTCGCAATTGTCAGCTCATGACCCGTTTGGACGGTGGATGTCGACGTTTGGAAACCACAACCATCATGGCTGAGTTTTACCGCAGTTTTCTACAGTTGCACAATATGTTCTATTTCGCAATACCCATGGTTAGTACGATGATAAAAATTGAAACGATCCTAGAGGAAAAAATTGTGACTCCAATAAGTTTTTGAACATTCAGTTGTTGAAAATCAGTTAATTCAGGCTCTGAAACACTATCGTGATGAGCCCGCGAGAGGATTGAGTGTGCCTTTCGAAGATATCTATCTTCTTCTCCCGCAAAAAGTGGAGGATGTGTCGACGAAGTTGCTTACTTTAAGACAGTAAACTTGCCGTGATGCTCAAGCCATATCCAAAATCGGGACTTTTGATGCGAAAATTAATCAGTAGCAGTAACTCAGATTGCTAAGTTTTATTGTTGATACTTTTGACTTGGAAAAGATTGCTACTATTATTTCAACTCCCAAAATCTAAATAATTATCAACTATGGTCTAATCAAAATATATGGACGTAATGTCTTGGGAACAAGAAGTTAGGTCCTGCGTTTCTTCGTTTCTATGTATTGAATGTGACTGAGAAAGAGCTGTTGTATGTAAAACCAATCTATCCCTTATAAATTAACTGGCAGAATAGTTTTTCCTTTCCTTCCTATCTTATGTCAATAAGCGAAAATTGTGGTCACTACCAGGTACAGCACCATGGGTATGTCGAGGGTTCCATGGATCTTATTGTTTTAGTTCAATGCTACTCACATAACCTATTAGGGGAAATAACTATGGCAGTAGTGAATTATCTCACAACCGCCGGCGGTGTCACAGCTCTAATCCATTTATTTATTTCTCGTATTTACCATTACCTGCCACGGAAGAGAACCTGAGCAAAAGCCCCATATCACACCCACATCGAAGGTGCCAGAAATCCGAGAGTGCACAGAAAGGCGGCTGTGTTTGGCCAGAGCGGCAGCAACAATGCGCTGCCGGATGCCACGCGACGTGCCCTGACGTTCATAAGCGACCCTGATGGACCGGGTGAGACCTGACCGCAGAGCGGATGTTGCTCGGTACCTCTACGTGAGATAAATGCGTGATTTCTTGCAATAAAGTTTCGTTTTGTCTACAGAACGAGGTTAATTACGCATTAATTCATCTAAAATATATCACCATGTAACAGATTCGTGAAAAACTGGAAATCCCTCTCTAATAGAACTGAAATACACTATGACTTGCAAGTCTACAAAGAAAAAGAACTTTTAACTTTAAAAATAGTCCAAAATGTTGATAAAAACGATTATATATGAATATCATACACATCTGACAAATTTTCATAAATTTCCCAAAAATTTAGTGCCTTAGCGAAAAGTACAGTCTATAGCAGTGTTGAAAAATGATACCACACGCAATGGAAATTTATGATAATAAAATAATTTTTTGGCTTGGAAATTTAACATCGTCTACAACAATCACATAAAAGTATAAGGCAACGGAAACAACTGTTGAGTAGCGTAGTAGTATAAAAAACAAATTAAGCATTACTGTGTTGAAAGATAAATAGGTACTGAGTTAGATGAACAGGCTAAGAATTCGGATGCTTTACATTTAACAATTCTGAACGTAGTATTATATACAACTTGTATCACTCAGTGCTATAAATGGTGTCAATTATTACGAAGGTCAGCACAAACAAGTGGGGTGGTGAACACTACTTTGAAAGATTCCCAACGGACGGACGCGCTATGACAACTCGCGGTATACACAAAAGGCCGACATAGCGCTTTACATCTTAGATAAGTATTACTTAGGTATGAAAGTTAAACGAGTCGGAAATTACACATCGCTCATGATCATTTACATTAAGGCCTTGATACACCCGCAAAATTTCATTACCTTTCCTAGTCGATAGTCTTATTTTTCCAGAGATAAAATGTTAGTTTTATGAAATAACGATACGTCAGTGATAGTTATTCATTATACAGGTATAGAAAAAGTAATCGCAAATTTTTTTTTGTATGTACTGCATATGATATTGTTTTCCTCTTAATAAAAGCGTGGTTACGTTCCATGCGATTGCTGGGATGAATTAATGAAATTCTAGTAGCACAATACACAGATTATACACGCTGCATTGTGAGTAAAATTATAGTGAATTCACTGACATTGAAAGTTACGAGTGGTTCCTAAAAGTCTTCAACTACAGCAATATAGGGGGTTCCTTGTGCATAAAAATGTTTTACCAAAGCACTACAGAAGTAATTTAAATTTCGTAGTAATTTGTAGCTACATACAAATACCTAAAGTTTACAGTTAACTAGTTAAGGACGCTAGTAGATGAAGATATACATAATTAGCTCATATTCTGTACATATCTACCTCCGAAGAGTTCATGTACAGCACAACTGTATTCTGAAATATTTGATGAAATTTCTTTGATTTCTTCAGTCTCATGGAGTCCCGTTTTTCAAGACGTTAGAGAAAATTCAGCGCACGAAATGGTTACGGCATCACTGAACAACTATAGCAGAGATCATTTGTCTACCGCTTGTTTGTTAACTTGGAATACAAAATTGAGGAGTAATCCTGGCATAGGATTTTTCAGCACCTCTCCAAGGCCCGAATCATCAATGTTTCAGACCTGCCTGCTCAGGGCATTCAGAGGACGGGTGTTTGAAGAGCGATTAAGCACCACAATTTAATTGAAGCAAGACTCGTCGTCTACAGCCTCTCGAGTGCACGCCCAATTAACATCTGCTAAAGAGGCCTTGTCGGTGCTGCAGGCACTCCATTGTGCACGAGCCTTTCTGGCCACTCGCCGCCCTCCGCTGCATTTAATACGAGCGAGACTTGCTCTGCAGGCTTCACGCTTCTCTCGCACCTCTCATGCCTTTCACTAGCAGCGGGATGAAGCAACAGGGTGTTCTGTGACTGGTGACTTGAATGTGTTGCGTTGAACTTTTATATCGCACTGTAACTTTAGAATTTTTCAAAGCAGTCATGTAGAACATGATCACCTACAATTTCAATGCACAAAATAACCAATTGAATTTTACCGTCCTTTTCGCAAACATAAAGGTTCCAAGCTGCAACTTCATATGTTCTGAATACTAATACTTCTTAAATCCTTCACGTGCAGTTCAGAATATTCCCAACCGGTAAAAGGACCATTTATCTGTTTAACTGATACTCCACAGGACGCACACACGTCGTAGTCATTCTAAAAAAACTGCCGAGCAACAATTGTTAGAAGCGAGCATAAAATTTCCAATGCGTAGAAAATTCGGTTAGTGTCACACCTGAATAAACGCTGGAAATTAATTTGACCGGAAACTGGGCTCGACTAGACAGTTGTCGGACAACTAACACTGTCTGGCAGCCGCCGAGAAAGTGTCTGAATTTTGACACAATGTGTCATCTGGTAAACAACATTCAAATGATGAAGTGAGAGGCAATCCAGGCCCTTAGAAGTAATGAAGTCTATCACTGATACACATAACACTGCTGTGGACATGCAACATGCAGCGAAGAATGAAATTTTGAGTCTAGCTCTTGGAGTGCAAGATTTTCATGCGACAGCTCACAGAGAGGACCAATACTCCCAAATTCCGGTCGTGAGAAGACAAAACGTAGCTGTTAGTTGAGATCGAGGTGCACAGGTGACTTAGTGCGAGCCAATCCAATTACAGAAGCAGTTGTCGACCGGTAAGGTCAACAAAGATTTCATGGGCTGCTTGAATTCATTCGGCTCGCAAAGCCAGCGGAAATTAAACCAGGAATATGCGGCTGAAGCTCAAAAAGTATTCATTTTATACATCGAAGAAGTTGAAGATAAATTAATAAATTTATTGTTTCCTCACATGTGCTTTATAGACTTGACCTTTAATGTCATGCATGCAACATTTAGCCGTATATATGTATATCTGTCCCGTTGTGTCATTATCTAAATGATTAGTTTATAAGTTGACGGCGTATTTTACACTCAGCAAAAACAATTTACAGCGGTGGAATTCTTCCATTGAGCAAATTACTCTTGCTACACAACAAATTATACGAATATTTGCAGTTCAGTACCGTAAGATCACGAGTATTCTGTTTTAATATTATTTCTGAGCGATAGAAGGCTACACTCAGTTGATATTCGAGAGGAGCTGCTTCTGGATCTAAGGATAGGCTGAGGTCATGAAGCGAGTCAAAATTGCCGCCGCTTTTGGGAACTCACTTCATCTACCTCAATAAAATCGAGCTTAAAACGACTTACATAACTAGCAAATACCATTTTTTAATTAATTTTTTACAAACTTTTGTTATGAGGAAAATTCAAGCGTCAACTTCAGAAATTTTCAAATCGCCCAGTCCACAGGCCGCAGTTTTCTTCTTGGACTTGAAGCAACCAAATTTCTTTTAAGACTCTACAATCTCAATTTCTTTCAATTTAAGTTCTTGCAAAAACTTGACGCGTGATCTGATTTCGAAATTGCTGCTTGCCATGGATTCAAAAAGTAGCGTTTCTAACCACAAACCTGAACTCCGTAATAATTATGGATAACTGATTACATATGATTAACAGGAAGCAAAAACTCAGTGACAAGTTCTCTCGCATACTTTATAGCGTGTTAAACCAAATTGCTCGCTGAGCACAAAATTCTGCGAAGTGTTCGATCTCTCTCCGTATGTCGAAAATATTTCAGGGCTCGTAAAATAACAGCCCGCTCAACTCGTGTCCTTTAGTTTTTTCACATAGGACACATTATTGAATGCAGATGTAGTCCAAAATGAACAAAAAAGTATTGAAACTCGAGCGTTAATTACATTAAAGTGTTACTAAGACTAATTTTATTCACTGAAAGCCTTGGATATCCGGGTAATGAACATTTAAAAAAAATCGCCATGAGCAAAGGCGCTGGAGCAGCTCCAATTACCAGCTCTTGCCTCTGTACGCAGGCCGTCCGTCAGGGCGAAGACTTCATTGGAGGCAGGAAGCTCGCGTCACTCGCAGTCCTAGTCTAAATTAAGTTAGCAATAGCCTCAACAAGGCACCGACCTCCGTGAAATGCTCGTAAATTCTTAAGCTTCGTCAAAAACCTACCGACCGCGACCAGCGTGAAGCGCTATTTTTCCTTCACTTTTGTCATGAACTGCCGTGGAGTAAAGTGCCTCAACTAAGTATGACATAATTTAATTTTTTCAAAATATTTGCTGAAAAATAGCGCTTATTGTGAGAACGTACCCTCTATACTGTAAATTAACATTGAGTTTCCAGGATATGATACTTTAAAGATAGACAAAATTCAGGAGCGAGCATATAATTCGTAAAGTTTCATGGACTTCCCTGTGGTGCAAGAACAATATGTAACAATAGGCAGCATCAGGGTATTTCATCACATATAATCGAAAGCACATTGTTCATGCTTCCCATTCCTGTTACCTTGTCGACACCGTAAATCCATGTTTCAAATCATGTTCTGCGACATACGCCCTCGTGCGCCATATGCCACCAAGAAAGCAATCATTGAATGTGAAATATTCACGTGTTAATTCACAATCAGTTAACAGTTATTATTGAGTCCGAATTAAAACTGTGCTGAATCAAGATACAGGAATGAACGTGAAGAGGCACATTATTTGTGTATTAGCGAAGCCTAGTTATACCGTTGGCGTTCTAGGACCGAGAAAAAGGTTATCGCAGAAAATATGGATCTCAACAAGCGACTTACTCCGAACAATAACGTCACTGTAAAGTACCTTCATTATTTTTTGGGTAATGGGAAAAATGTTTCAGGTTTCCTAGCAGCCAATCACAACTATTTCTACAACGGATGAAATCACTTCAATCACTAATTATTTTTCTTGAATCATGTTCGTCAACCGGTTTAAAAGTACGTTTAATGATTTTGTAACAGTGGATGTTTATTACTTCATTTTCTAGTTCATAACTAAACCATAAATGCATAGCTCTGTTTCATAAAAATGGAAACTACATTTGGGAAGGTGTGAGATTTATTCCCAGCTAATAAATGTCTATCAAAACAGATGAATCATAGATAGATTGGTGTCTTGGCCCCGGGTAGCTCAGGTGCTCTGTGGTGAACGCTGCACCTTTCATGCAAGGACGTCAACTAAGACGTACACAAACTGCTGGCCCTCGTCGAGAACTGTTCAAACATCTGACATGGCCCTGAGCAGCGCGAAGTCCTCGCTAAACACTTTCGAAATAACACAGGGGCTCATGCCGAGCATCGGACGTAACAGGCAGACATAACAGTCAGAAAATGGGACTAAAAATTTTCTCTTATCCTATTTTCTGCGTCTCTGACAATCCTTGACAAGGAGACAATCCTTCCTTTATTTCTTTTCTATCCTTCAACTATTTTAAGCTCTTACTTCCCGTCATTCTTTCCCATGTGCCATGTTTTGCCGTCTCCTATTCTTTCCTCCTCTATTTCATTTCTCCTTCTCCATTGCTCTCCCCTACCGTCTCTGACCGTTGAACAAGTCCCAAGTTTCCACCTCGACAACTCTAGCCACATTGTCTGCTCTCTCCAGCTCATGTCTTCGCCTCTTTCACTCGTGCCACATCATCCACTGTATCCATCCTTACACCCATGCATCTGCCACCTCCAATTTTTCCCATCGCTTGCAATCCCAACCACTCTCTTCACCCTCCCTGGCCGCCGCTACGTCAATAAATCTTATCATTAATCTTGATTCCTGGTGGAATTTAAAGACCACGGAATGAGGGCCGTCAGTTACGGATTTACACCGACTTGGCACGCCGTACATGCCGCATTGAGAGGCCGGGCAGAGATCCTGAATTTATACACCGGCCTGTGCAGCCACACAGGACTCATACACCGGCCAGCGCAGCCACACAGGACTCATACACCGGCCTGCGCAGCCACACAGGACTCATACACCGGCCTGCTCGGTCACACAGGACTCTATCTGTGTTGTTTAAAGACAACGATATCGTGCTGCCACACATACACTCGTACAGCACCACTACACCAATACAGCACCACTGAACCACTTCACCAATACAGCACCACTGCATCAATACAGAACAACTGCACCAATGCAGCTCCACTGCACCAATGCAGTCCCACTACACCCTGCACCAATACAGCCCAACTGCACCACTGCACCAATACAGCCCAACCGCATCACTGTACCAATACAGCCCTACCGCACCACTGCACTGATATACCACCATCAACGCACCAATACAGCATCAAGGTATCACTAGAGACCGGGTAACTCATTAGCTGTAAGGAATCCTCAAAATTTCAGCTTCAGGCATGAATGATACCTGCTGCCAAAATGTTTTTCGTTGCATGTAACTTTTTAACTCACGACTAATTTTGTTGAAGTTCGACTTACGGTCAAAAATACACCGTAGTAGTAGCCACCGCAAAAGACAAAAACAGGTATAGAATTTTAGGATGTAGCTGATATCAGAATTCGAAACTGCTCACTCGCTAGAAGAAGAATACTGAACATTGTTCTCTAGATCTACATAAATATTCCTGGACAATAAGTGCTTACCTTAGGGTTTTCAGTTCAGTTTTGATAGAAGATAAAGCGAAAATATAAGGAAGAATTTTGTGCAATGAGCATTTTGGAATGCTAAATTTCAACCTCATTGTAGGAGTAAGTACTGATGTAGTGTTTTTAATTATCTAAAAACATCTTGAGCTTCTTTCTGTTGATGGTGGCAGGATTATTTTCCCGAGTGGTTCGGGCGACGAAATGTTTGTTTCCTTAGACGCCGAAGCAAGTGCAGTCTCAGAATATTATCGCTCTAATAAACACTATTATCTCTGATGGGTGAATACGCAACACCTCTCTTATCATTGCTGTTGCATAATTTTAGGAATTAATTTTTGCTCACAAATCAAGGACTCATGAAATTCGACTTGTGCAATGCAAAACCAACTCTGGCCTTTTTGACATACGTAACTCTCTTTCAAATCATGATTAGTAGAGACACTGGAATATTGCAATTCGGACGTATTTACAATTCTCAATTCTTTCTCTAATTCATTGTCGCAAATTAGAGGCTGGAAAACAGAACAGAAAATTTTCCTTATATCAATTAGAGTCTAATGTACACCATTCAATCCGTGTAACAGCCTAATAAATAATTTGAATGAATACTTTTCGCATTCGGCTTAATGTAGCGTCCCTTCGTTGAAGTATTTTCTTATCTCTGGCAAAAGGCAATTAAGGTGATTTTATTCTTTCATCAGTTAGCTCAAGCCGGTCTACTCTCCTGATAGGACGCTGCTGACCCTTTTCCTTTTCCGTCGAGGAAGAAATCTGATTACAACTTTTTCTAACGAGATCTATTAAGATGTCGGGAAAAATTAGTCAAACCCTATAGCCATCTACGAGAAGAATTTCGGTCGCTTTTAAAGACTTTGAAAACTCTTAAGGTATTAATGCCCCTCGGAATACTTTCGGGATCTAACATGATTCTTTTTCATTTTTGTGTAAAACAATGTAAAAATGCGGATGTATTTAGTCGGCAAATTTATTTGATGAACAAATTTAAAAATGAGGATTCTAGGTTAACAAGATTTAAATAAATCTTTCACAACAAAAGGTAATGAACCATGTGTGTAGGTTGAAAGAAAAAAATCCGTGTCTTATTTTTGAGATGATTATTGTGTGTTTTAACGTAAACTTTCCTTTCCTCAAACTGTGTTCATGACAAAAAAATTTAATTTAGTGTTCTACAGCTCATTTATATCCTATCATCAGTTCAAAGTTCTGCTCTAATTCAAATTCAGTTGGAGTGACGTTCCCGACAGAATTCAGTCGAGGTTTAATCTGCACCTCATAAACCTAAAGACTGTGACTCAGTTTGCGCAGTAACTGGCGAAAAGCAGAGTAGGAATATCGCAGAGAAGAACGATGAAGTAAGCTGTAATATTATAATGGAAACATAGCCTCACGCCTAAAAGGTAAGTACATCGATCTCTATTTCATTGAATGGTAAAAGAATATAAGCAAGGCATAACCACGAATAAAATTAGAATCGTCTATGAAACACTGCAACTAGTCTTGATTCTATTTGCTTGGATCACCCAGGATCTCCCATAAATAACACTCATTTCCCACGGGTGATGGCGAACGTAGACCCAATTAACATTCTCTCCCCGAAGTGGACCTACAACAAACAGATTCTCACACTCTTGTGCGTGCAGTAGGCTTCACGAGACACTGGTTATCGAACCATCAGATTTAGTAAGAAAACTAACAGCCCCATGATGTCAAGAAAGAGAGACAATCACTTGTGAAATAATGAAATTTTCTGTATCACATTAGCGGACTGCATTCTTTGACATAGTCCCGTTGATCAGAAATATGTACCAAAGAATCTAAACTCGGGTATGTTTTTCTATCTATCTATGGAGTTTCAGTCCATAAATAAATGGTTACGCACGAAAAATTATAAATCCAACTTTGTGATATTATTAACTGGTAGAGATTTCCTCGACTGAGAGCGTTACTGACGCTGTTAACGGAATGCTCAATAGAGTGCCAAGTCTCCAAAGTGTGCTGGTTGCATAAAATGCCACCAGCAAGCCCTTTATTTTTCTCCGGAAATAAGCTTAAAAGACTCGATTTCAAATGTCAGCATCCAAAAGTTTGAGGCAAGACGGGAACTGTGCACTTGTCGCACACAAAATACATGTAGCTTCTCATATTATATAAATTTTAGGTACCCTCATGATCAATTATCTGCTTGCAGCTCTTCAACTCCAAATCAATGGTTGGTCCTAGTGCATTGGAGTCAAAACGATCCTTTGTCTGTGTTCATGACGCTAACCAAATAGGAACATCACAAAATTTTAGCTGAACGTACTGTTTATGTACGACTCTAACTGAGAAGTACTAATGAAAAAATACAGTATCCGAGGAATGCTACGAAGTAAAAGACATTTCACACGAAACCCTAATAAAAACTGCGGCATCCTAACAGAGCGACTTGGATGCCCCAAGAGGCACAGAGTTTACAAATTCGTTGTCAAGGTCAGCACTCGTAATTGGAGATGGCACGTAGGACAATAGAGATACGTCTTCTCTCTGATAGAGTTCATGTTTATTAAAGTCCGAATGAGAGGAAGGCGTGGGTTTAAGCTGCCATAAATACACAGGGATTGGGGATTGACAGGTCAAAGGCGTAACCTTCCCGGCTCACTAACAAAACTGGCATAAATATTTACACTCATTAAAGGCACCTGCTCACATTTAAACGTGAGCAAGGAAATTCTGGACAGAAGCCAGGCATAGCCGATACTTGCACACGGTGTACAGGAGAGCTTACGTGGGATTGGCAGGAGTGAATTATCAGAAGAACTTACGCTACATTCATTTCATTCACTCTCTTGAATTGCAAGAGACTATTATCCTCTTCCGAATGATTTTTCAAGTGTGAATGACCATTAAAAATGAAAATTACTTTGAAAAATATAGGCATAGCACAAAATTTGTCGATGTAAAATCGATCGCTCAAAAATTTTTATACTTTCTAAATAACACGCTGTTGAGCTCTTCTATGCTAAGCGGAATACATCTTTACAACTTAAACAGAAGCGTCTACATAAAAATGATACGCAATTCTCAGTTGTGATAGCTGTGATACCATTAATAAAGATGTTCGAAGGACTGGTCCCAATGCAGATCCCTGGGACACACTGGGAGTGGAAAACACCTAAACTAAAATTCCTTTAAATACATCTAAAATTCTATTTTATCATCCACTTCCATAACCGTAGTATTTTTAAGAGCATGAACGATCAAATACTTTGTGACAGGCCAGAGAGGGCAGCCGTTCGATGAGTGTAGCATGTTACAGAAGAAGAAAAGGCTCGTCTCTTCTCCTGCTTGTGAAGTCCTGCCACCAGTACGCAGAGATTTGCTTCCTCATCTCTGCTGCCTGCGCTTTCGGAAAACCCTGCTGTCGAGGCGGAGAAATCAAAGCCTGCACTCACCGGAGTAGATCACTCGGTCGGCGCACATGAATGACCTCCTCAGTCACGATATTGAATTCTAATTCCGCCGAAACCCAAATCTACGAATTATGCGCTGGCAAACTGTGTTTCGTGAGCTCAAGTTCGAGCAATGTGTGAATCACGCTGAAAAAACTAATTTCACTTCTCAGGCTAAATATTCATCCAAGTATTCATGATTATTTAAGATTTAATTTCAACCACGTAAGTACAGTTAAAAATGTCATACTTCTAGTAATAACTGATTAAAATTATGAATAAAACGCTCCAAGTCTGTGTGCAAAATGTCAAAAATAAGTTATGAAAGACATGTAACTTTTCCAAGAGAAAAATGCCTCAAGCAAAATATTCCTGCGACTTGAATGTGAGAATGAAATATAAAAGGTTTTGGAATAAATATTCATTCACAAAAAAAAACTATTTATTGTGACGTAATCTGATTTTCACACATTTTTTCAAAAAATAATGATATACATTTGATCTTTGTTTTCAAAAGCTTAGAACAATTGTACGCTGGAACGCTCTTATATATTCGAGCAGTTGTGTATTCGAAGGTTTTTATCTGTATGTCCGAGCGATTAAAAAGTCAAGCGCAGAAAGCATGAGGAATGCTGAGCTTCTTCATGCGCTCACAGTAGACCAGACGACGCGTCTGACGGTGTGCGTTGGTCAGGCGGCCGTGTGCTGAGGCCAAAGCCAGCCCACTCGCAAGAGCTTACAATGAAGCCAG
>VOMN01133831.1:0-17805 GCA_014899125.1 Orchestia grillus | reverse complement strand
GGGGGGTCATCGTTGGACTTCCCTGGATCCACCACTGTTTAGTTTAGATTTGTATTCCTCTCTTCTTTTCATAGGTTTCGCACAAACATTAATGATTCGCAGGAACTCAAACCCTCCGTATGGACAGTAAACTTTCATCGTTTCAATCCGATTCATATCAAAATCATATTTTATTCGGTGACATTTATACCATTCAATCAATCGTACTAAAACATTTCATTCTTAGAAGTGATGGAGAAAGAACAGAGTAGTTTTCTTTAAAGTGAAATGTTTTCTCATTGTTCGTTGACGCAGACCTAGGATAACTGATCAATTTGAGGTGAGACGCTCTCGGCAGCTCCTGGTCAACTTAATAAGCGAGCTTGGACGGCAGGCCGGACAACTTTCTGGACGGTTCCCGTAAAAATGTGCTTAGCTTTGAAAAAACACAGATTATAACATTATATAGCTTTCGTTGCGAATTGAAATGTGTGTAAAAATGTGCGCGTAAATTGCAAGTTAATTTCTGTGATATAAGCAGGAATCTTCCACAACATGTGCTCATACTAATGACTTTCCTGTAGTCAGCGATGTGCTCACGTCCAAATAAAACGAAGCGCATATACTGTAAGTCATGAGCTGAAAAATTATTCCTCAACACTTAAATTTCTCTCGTCGCACAGTGTGCGCCTCACCAAGTTAATGTAAAGTCTCTTTTTTAGGCGAAAAATGAATTGCACTAAGCTTTATTTCTCAGGCACGAACAAACAAGTGCTACTCTGGTGTTCAATGGAGGTTAGGCAAGTAATCAACGTACGCATAATGCTGTTCCGGCACCCGGTCCAAAGCGACAACACTCGACTAATTTGAAATGAATTTAACTATCATTCTGAGGCGTACCTTACCATACGAAATAAATAAAACTAAAAGTAAGAGTCTTAGAAAATATTTAACTAACTGGTCAAACTCAATACACGTAAACTGTCTCCAGACAAAGTGCAATAGCTTGCCAGAACGCTCAATGTTTTGAAGTGGCTTATGAGGAAAAGAAAATACGACGTTACAACGAAGAAGAAATAATATATACTTCCCTTGCTTTAAAATTTCAAGCAGCCAGAGAGTTTGTATTTCAATTTAAGTTATCAGTACATCCTCTGGCACTAGTATTGAAGACGTAATCTTAGATATCATGCGATATACAGACAATCATATCAATGACATCGTGACGCTTATTCCTTATCTCAAAATGACTGATATTAGCAAGGTATTCTGAAAAAGAACTGCAGGCAGATCAATAGTGTTTAAATTCAATTGTATGGATGAAATAATTCTTTTATGCAGTATATTGAATAGGGTGCTGCCAAAAAATGTACTCGAAACCGCGCATGGGTACTATGCGGGATAGCTATTTTATCCTATGTACTTGATCACATGCTGCAATGCGTTGAAAACAGAAAGTTACGAAATGCCATGCTGATTTTATTTCATACGCGAACAAGTATTTCATATAATAAATGTTTCGAAGTCATACATAATTTTTGTCTGTCTGATAGATAGTATACATGATAATTTTTAATTCCTCAGTTGCAACTCGTTGCGGAGCTGTTGACTCAACGTACGACAACTGCTCTTTGCCGCCGCTGTGCGCAGAGCGCAACTCGGACTACCTGAGCGCTGCCGAAGATTCTGATTACGTACCGTGAGTGCTAGGATAAAACTTGGCGAAGGTTTGTGGAAATATTTCTGTAAATTTCGTTTCAATGTCTCCATATAAACTTAATAAAATGTGTAAATCAAGGATTAGAATTATTCGAAGGTATTCAATTAATATTGTAATTTCTAAAAGTCATCCATGTTCGCTTGAATTATTTGAAGTGGATATGGAATGAATTCGCTCTTACATGAAGTTAAGAGTAAGACTAGTATGCATTATGGACACCATTGTTGATGACCAATACTTGGTGTTCATAATTACCATCATCACGACGTTCTAGCAACTAAGAACGATTAACAAGGTTACATAGTCAACTCTTAACCTTTTACTGAGCAATTGATCAGGAATGTTAATCAAACAAATTCTTAGGAAAGTATAACGGAAGGATTATTTAATTTTAGCTGCTCAGTGAAGTAGCATAAAAGTTAGGGTGCTTGCCTTTGAGTCAGGAGGTCCTGGGTTCGATATCCAGGTGGAGTGCTTCCACTGAGAAAGGAAGACTTAGCACGATGTTCCTAAAAGGGGGGCACACCAGTGTGGCATGGGATGGGGTTGACACTAATATCCATGGTATTTAATATTAACACGTTGAGGGCGGCACGACGCAAGCCGGTGTGTGTGATATATTTCACAGCCTGTATGGATTTCCCCATCCACTTTCATGATGCGTGACTAGTTTTTTTCTAAATAGCTATTATACTACCTTATTACATGTATACGTAGAGCTGCTACTTATATTTCGAACAAGTTAAAATGCAGACCTTATTGCATACATACGTAAGTGTACACATAAAGCAGTAGCTAATTTTTCATAGAATGCCAAATGCAGCCATATTGCATGTGTGCTTAAGGCTGCTGCTATTTTTCGTATCACACAAAATGTAGCGTACTGTATTTACACATAAGGCTACGGCTAGTTTTTCGTACAGTGCTAAGTACATCCATACTGCAAAATAATTTAGTGGCTAAAGAGCCAAGTTTTACATTGGACGACGCATGCGCGCAGGCGGGAGCCCTGTAGGTGCGATGACAAGTGTCACCTGCACGACGACTGCTGTCCGGACGCCCCTGACCACATCTACTCCAGCCTAGAGAGGAACATCCTACGAGACGCCCCTGGGAAGCAGCCCTGGGCCTGTCAGCCTCTCCTGCCTCCCACCATTGATCCCAGCTTGTTGGTTAGAACCCATCCTTCGTGTGCATTAATGCCAACTCTTTTCTAATCAACCTTAAGATGTTGACGCTAGTTTTTTAACTTGAGCACTGTACATGAGTGACACCACATTTAATTTAGATTAGATGATACTAGAGTTAATGATAAAAATCTACTGTGCTAAAGTTAATAATAGAAAAAATCTACACCTTGGGTACCATTGTAATGTGAATAATAAGGAACCGTCCTATTACTGTTCGTGAGGGGCGCTTCAGCAAATAAAAATCTCCTCAGGGTTGTGCGTGCAGGCCAAAAATACCAGGAACGAGACATTAAAGAGAAGGAAGCAAAAAATGTCATTCTAATGGAGCAATCTCACAGTATATTCTGGGTTTTAAATGCCCTATGAATACTGACAGAGTCCCTAAGCGCAGTGAGGAATGTGTGATTTAATCTTCCTGCCCAAGGGTAGCCTTCGTGACTGCAAGAGCTCCTTGCTATGCTGGTGCACTGAAATGTTCCGTCAGCCGCCTCTCCGAAAAGAAGGGAAAATTTTTAAAAACTGCCTTTGTTAAACCGATACTAAAATCCATAACAGATTTTAATAAGATCCGCAGCTGACCCTATGATACAAGTAGCCAGGACATCTCTGGTAAATTTGACGTTCCCTGAGATTCTATCGACAATAATATGTCTTGATAAAGGTTGGCACTAGAATGTGACTGTCATTCTGAGAAGGGCTGAGTTACACGGTTCCGTTCAAAATATCTCCTCTCAAATGGGTCATGTTGTTATAAATAAATTGTCTTACCCTAAAAAAATTGGCAGTTGCATCCATTTTCGAATCACAAATTAAATAAGTATTGGAACGATAATCCCATTTCACTAGTAAATAAGCATTGAGAATACTTATTAGAGAGGTAATCTTAATTTCGCTTGCAATTGTCTCCGGCTTGCTCAAAGGGTAAAAAACAGCTATTTTATGAGTACAATCGGTGGGTTCATAATGTTCTCCCGTCCAAAGTGGTGATGAATTGCAATTAAAAATGGTAATTTGTTCCCTAACGTAACGCACCACTTGTGTCAATAATCTAACGAACTCGGGATTAGACTCTAAATTACACACTAGCCGACAGTATCTGTGACCGAAGCTGAAACTTTATTTTTCAATTAATACAAAAGTTAACTTCCTAGTCTTAACTAGAATCTCAAACTATTTTAAATTAAAAGAGTGTTATTCAGAAGCCGTCCAATGAAGTAGAAATATGTCATCAAAAGCAATAGCATTCCGCACGGATGTCCCCTAGCTGTCTCGTAAATACACACGCAATTTTATGATAAAATAATCATGCACGCACGATGTGGTCAGTTTCTATGGGACAAGTTAAACGACAAAACAACACATATCTCTCAGTACCTATCGTCTTTTAGTTAGACACTAGTGTGTACACCAAGCCTGAAAGCCCCCACAATCTAACTGGATATGGCACCTGCGAACCAAGTGTACGCCAGATATTTTCTCTCAGAATAGATCAATTGCAATTAAGTTGTCCTCTCTTCCTAAAAAACAGTTCTATGCAAAATTTTACTTCGCTTTATCTACGGTAAACCATAACAATGAATTGACTCCTGTTCATAAGTTAATTTTCGTTTCTCTTTTTTACAGAAAGTGTCCATGATAAACTGGTGCCCAGATGGTACGAATTCGTTGCTCGACGAGAAGTGCCGCAAAAACGCAACCAGCGAGTCTTTCAACTACACCTACCTCATTGACGTGCCAGTGATATCTGCCAACTCGGGCATAATCTACCAGAACGTATTTTGCGGCAAATGTCACAGAGAGTACTACTTCGTGAAGTATGACTACAGCCTCTCGTGTGACTGTGAGGTTGACTCTACAACCGCCGTGATGAACATGACCTACCATCCGGGTAATCTGACATGGACAGCACCCAGACCAAAAAATATTCGTTGTTTTGATGCCGAAACAGTTACATGTTCTTTGATTATCGAATATCCAGAGAATCTCGGCCGCGTGTGTGAAGACAGTGTCATAGAACACTGCCAAGAAGGTGCGGTGGGAATGTACAAAAGTGTCGAAACGCAGTGCCTCAATGGCAGTGTCTACTACATGCAAGACAAAAATGGAAATGTGTACAAGAATAGCTACTGCTCAGTGTGTAATGACGTCTTTCTATCAGAAATAACGTGTCTGCAACCATATGAAATAATATCAACGAGCTCCCTGCAGCGGGATGACCTGTGGACAATATCTGATCTCTTTGACTTTGATCAAGATTGTGACGTAAACTATTACATTTCAGACCCACTATTTAGCCAGTGTGACTTGTTCGAGAATTTGCCAGATTACATCACGGATAACGACACCGACATAGGAGCATTCCTGAATAAAACTATACAAGACACATCCACATCACCTTCTCCCGAGTCGATAGTATTTACTGTCCTCATGGTATTATCCATTGTATGTCTTCTCTTACACATAATCATATTCATTATTTTATTTGAAGATCGCAAACTCCACAGCCAAAACTTGTTTTCTATGACTTGTGCCCTGTGTTTAGCGGAGATTTTCTTCGTTTTTGGCGCAAATTTGTGTCACACGTACGGGGGATGCTACGTTTTGAGCCTATTTGTGTATTACCTTTTCATGGCCGCCTTTTTCTGGATGAACGTAATCAGTTTTGACATCTGTAAAACGTTCAACTCCAGAGGTATTCGCAGCCACGCCCTGAAGAGCTTTACCAAATACAGCCTGTACGCTTGGGGTATCCCAGCTTTGATGCTCTTGTGTGCACTGACGGTGGACACCATTGCTGGAGAGTCGACAGTCGCCCCAGCTTTTGGAAGTTATGGATTTTGGTTCGGAACACTGGGCGGACTAATCCTTTTCTTCGTGATTCCCGTCGAACTATTGTTTTTATTCAACACGATAATGTTCATAATATCAGCGAATGAAATTCGTAAACAGAAGAAAGTAGGAAGGATGGCATCTGCTTCTTCCAGCAAAGGCAAGTCTAAAAAAAAGAAAGCGAATGGACCTGACGAAGTAGAGGAACGCAAAATCTATCGCCTCATAACTGGGAAGGTGAAGAAAACCATGCGCGATCACGAAGAAGATATTAAGAAACTTAAACTCGATGCAAGCTTGGCACTGCTCATGGGAGTCCCGTGGATATTTGCTGTGCTCGAAAACGTGTCTGTTGTTTTCAACTACCTCTTCAGTATCGTGATTTCATTACAAGGCGTGTTTATATTTCTAGCCTTTGACTGCAAGAAGGCAGTGGGAAGAGCCTTGAAGGCTAAAATAACAGGTCGTCCCATAGAAGATACGAGTTCTTCGTCAGGCAAGCAGACTCACAGCTTGAGCAGTACAAGGACTTCCAGTGGCGGTGGCGGTACACGCAGGACCAAAACCAAACGAGGGGAGTCAGTTGCGTCGAAAGCGACGGTGGACACCACCGTCAGCCTAGCAAGTGAGAACACAGCTCGTGAGGTCCCTCACACCAGTCACAGAAGCGAGTATCCTCAGTTGAACAAACATGAAAGTTCTGTTGAAGAAAGTGAAAGGCTAGGAATGAACTCTGAAAGGTCCTCTTCGAGCGGATCTCATCATGGAGTAATTGAGTTCCGCCGAAGAGGCGCCCTCATTCCACCTTTGTGCGACGAAACCCCGCAAACGGAGGCCTACTACGATGAGCAGTCTGATGCAGAAAATGAAGCCAATGACTTGATAGAGAAAAGTGCATATTTCACACCGGTACAAGAAGTCAAAGAACACAATGGTTCGTCAGAACTCAGTATGAGTGACAACCAAGAACCGCACCAACAGCAGCTGTCGGCACTCGCGCCAGCACAAAGTCACAGGAAACGAAAGAAGAAGAGAAGACGAGAGTATGTAGAACACACGACTCGACATGATGAAAGAAGATGTAACCGAAATGAAAGTTTGCGCAGAGCCTTAAGCAGCACATCCTCTGGTGAAGATGTGGTGGAAGTGTGAGAGAGGCAGGTACAGCAGAAGTTGAGAAATGGGATTGATATTCTGACCAGACGAGCAGATAATGATCGTGACGTTGCAAGTTGGAGTTGTCGGCTACGCGTTCCTCTGTATCTCCCAAGCCATCCTCGGTCCCCTGGGATAGGAAACTGGTCGATCAGCCACAGCCTCTACATAATTGGCTTCGGTTTGAATTGATTTCGCATAGTCAGTAGACGTAACATTTAGTCCTGATTTAAGAAAAGATAAGCTATCTTGAGCTTACTCAAACAATCTAGGTTACTTGGGTAAAAATGTCTCTCCTACTTTTTATTTGGAGATTATAGCATCATAAGATACGATAATACTAAGTCATAAATTATGTCTTTTTATAAAAATCAAGGCTTACATATCGTAATTTTGTATTTCAGGTTTTTAAAATAAAATTTTTTCCAAGTACACAGAAGTTTTATTGCCATGAACGTTAAAATGAATAGCTGAATTTGAGAGAGTGAATTATCACCATAGGTTCTTCGAGGCAGGGCAACAGGATGAATTTAGTTCAAATAATTCGCGCACGAATTAAAATCTGCTCTAAAATTAATCTTAGCATAAAAAATAAAATGTCCTTACAAAGATTATGTAGATTTGCCTAGAATTTGGAACTCACTGAGCTTAACTGAGTAAACAGTTTGAGGTACGACTCATGATGAAGGCAAGTAGTCCATCGAGTTTCCCTATCAAATCGCCAAAGTGAAACTAGTTATTTTTGAATATTCTTAATAATTATTAATCACTCAATCACCTCTGTTCGTGAGAGATTTCAAGGTTTGAGGCAAAAGTGTATTCGAGGCCATGCTGGTAGCTACACCCGAACACACGAGAAACTGGCACTGAATTAGCTATTAACCTAGCCGAAGACGAGATGGAGGTTCGTAACAGGCTGAATATTCAACGCAGTACACATGAGGGATGACGTGACTGACCAGAAGCTCACAACGAACCCCAAGGCCTGCCAGCTACGGATTTTTTAACGTGAAGCGAAGGTTACTAGACAAGAGCTATGGGTCCACAGTTCTGACGAGAAAAGGCATTATGAAGTTAGGGTCTCACTTGAACATGCTTCGAAAGACCGCAGTAGCTTAACTCTTTATAAATTAGAACAACCAAGTGTAGCGTATGCGAAGGTAACAGTGATAGGTAAATACTGTTTGTAATATTACCCGGCGCATTAAGCGCAACCTTGCATCAGACGCAATCCTATTTTTCAAAGATATTCTGTGGAGAAGGTTGGATAGTTTTATTCAGAAATTAGCAAATACAGTACAGATCCAGAAGAGAGAAAGCGTAGGCAACACTGCAATAGAGCCTCACAACATCTGCGTCTTGCACACCCACAAGTACGACATTTGTTTCAAATTATACAATGACGTAAAAGTTCACGCAACGAAATAATTCGACATTAAAAACTCTACTTTTGACACAGAAATGAAGACTAGGAAGATATATTAGGAAGCCTTAGCACAGAAGGACTCATTTTCATGTTCTTATTTTACTAGAGATTCCTTGTAGTTCCCACAAACACTGAGTACAATATAAGGCCTTAACAATAATTAACACCCGTAAATCTAGCATTAAAACAATCTTAAATACTCGTAGCAAGTTGGGTGAAGCAGTACACAATGAAGTACTAGAACACTCAGTGCATAAACCATTTATTTTTGCTCATTCACAAGCAAAAATCAATGCCGAAAAAACAACATACTTGACAGTCACAAAATTACATGAAAATTAACAGCAGATTATACAGGAACTAACATGGATAGATCGAGGAAAACGCACGGAGGCTCTAAACTGTAGCTTGAGCACATCCATTCAAGGATCCCGGCCATGGTATTCCAGCACAGACCTTCCTGCTACAAGTGAATAATGACATCAATTGGGCACGAAAGCAAGCTGCACTAAACTGAACACAAACCTTGAATCCTACAAAAAACAAGCACTTCAGCAGGAGGTCGCATTGAGAAGCACTCGTACGCCACGCTCTTCGAGCTACACGGGCAGTTGGAGGGTTTTACAGGCTGGAAAACTGTCAACAGCTCTTACGCTGAGTTACGACGACAATTTTAATTCTTTAGCGCCAGAGCAATATTCAGTCATGCAGGGAGACACGAGGGACTATAGTGATTATCTGATGTTGACAAATTGATGACTGATGATGGTTATAGCGATGATTGACAATGGTTATAGGGATGATGGGAACGTTATGAGAAAGTTTCAACCATACAAGGAATTATGAGCGATTACAGAACTCATCTGATAACTGCTGTGTACGGCGGGTTAGACGTAAAGGGTTGGGCATCACACTACACAACAGAAGAACGAACACTTTCGATAAGTATTTTTAAAATATTACCAGTTAATTGTGATAAAGAAAACATGAATGAAACATTTAGAACGACCATACAATTATGGATAACAAAATGCTTATCAGCTAGTTTAGATGCGCAACAAATTCGAATGTAACGACTTCTATTGCTTTGATCGATAAAACGTATTAACAGAAAACTGCATTGTATAATTAGCACCCCAACTATGCTAACTTTAAAATCTTCTAATATTTCCGTTCTATAAAAGAGGATGGAATGATATTTGCATCATCTGTAATAAATTTCATTATCGTTTTATACGTCTACTCTAGATCTTTGATATATGATCAAAAATCTATTCAAATACTCGGTCCATGTAACTGGGTTACCGACTTTTGTAAAAGGCTATGATTAACAAAGGTTACATACATTTGATTCGCTTCCCGCGTACTTGGACCGTTAACGCGGGCCCCCCTTATAACAGGCGACTTTTATAACAGGTGCCTCTAATAACAGGCGACTCTTATTACGGGTGCATCTTGTAACAGGCGACTCTCATGAACGGAATCGACTTTGGTGGGGAGATGAAATGGAGACGTCATTAGCATGTGCCTCATGGAACTACGACAGCCGCTGCCCCAGCACTAAGGCAAAGCTACAGCATACCCTTGCGGCTGAAGAAAAAGGTCAGCATATAAGATGAAGGAATCAATGGTCTGAATTCACCTCCGTTCCCATTGCAATATAAATCAGAGATCTGATGGTTGAGAAATTCGGAACACATAGCAGCAAGCAACAGGCACAGTAACGCTAAGAACGGTAAATCTAGAGGACGGAATGGATAAAACTCAGAGAATCACGAGTAGAAAAACCCGGGCCCGAAAGAATCCAACTCAATAGCAGCATAGAAGTTTTAAACCACTATCGTACGCAGAGCTTTCCCTGGAGCTGCTTACAAAGAAGGCAAATTGCACCAAGAAACTACAAGACTTGATCAAAGCAGCTCCGCAGAGGCGTTTTGTTAGAGCAGCTAGGAGGTAGCTGGGAGAGGACCCAATATGACCATGTCAAAGGAACGAACAAGAAAAATAACAAAAAAAAACATTCGCTGGAAGTCTAACTGTACAGTCTTATGAGAACGAAATGTACAAGATATTTAACTTCACTATTCAGGCTAACTTTTTTATCGGAGCATCTATGGTTATGTATAATTTTAGTCGCCCAAGTGCAGATAACGCCGTGAGAGGGTTGATCATCTACGGGGCAGCTAAAGAGTTAGACTGGGCGTGAGAACACAACCAACACCAGCAGCACTGCAGACTCCGGTTGAGCAACACAATACAAAGTTGAGCATCGCGCGCGACTTGGGGCAAATTAGTAAACTAATTCTCTCCTTTACCTCCACGGAAGAGTGACTTTTTACCTTAAAATACACAGATAAAACCTTAGCACACACGGCACACAACATAAATTCAGCAAAGCGAAAACAAGTCCGACTTTACTCACCAACACAGAAGCACAACCACAAAGCGTGATAGTAAAAATAAGGCATTCGAATTCACTTTTCCTGAATTCCTGGGAACAAGTTTGGGTACCCCAACCCGGGCTGCACTGGTGTGCCGTCTTTTAAGAACGTCGAGTTTAATCTTCTTCTCGCAAATAACTTCTCGCCAAAACCACAGTACAGTTCCGACTGAGTAATAAAAAAGTTCCCTCACAGAGCGATGAAGATTAGACGAGATGACGTACAACCGAGTGTGAGATTATAAATGTAACAATACCATTCAAACGGTAGTTAAGTAAGAACTCATGGCGACAAATCAACGAAGTTTCAAAGAATTCAAAAGGAAAATATCGCGGCATGTCGGTTGCCAGTGGCATCACTGGCCCTCCAAAGGGAGAAGACTAACGAAGAGCGCAAGCAACACTCGCTAGAAAATTGCATAGAAATAAATAGCCACAACCAAACACGTTGAAATTCTGGCGAGTTGCCAGTACCACTCTCCAAGAAGAGTTACAGAATTAGAATATTAGTTTGAAGGTTCCTATCCCCATGAAATGTGATCCAAGAGAGGGCGAAGAGAAGGCATTATTTAGTAAGGACTATAAAGAACAAGGAATACATGTATAAGGTGTGTTCCCATACAGGATGCCCTCCGCATCGAACAGCAAGTTACGGATGAAGAGGAATAAACGGCAAGAAAGAGATAGCAAAGAAAATGTGAAAATTTATAGAACCAAAGTGACTGTAGTGGGAAGATATGTCCCCAATGCGGAAAGACAGAAGTCTCGAAAGTCTATCTATAGCTACGGTAAGAAAAGTTACAAGACATGTGGAAAATGGTAGATGTTGTAAATAAAACTTGATTCCATAGCTTGCAGCGCAACGAAGTCAGTTATTACCACACGAGGCAACAGACATCGTGCAAGTCAGTACATTTGAAACGCCAGTCCATCACACAAGCGTTTAGGAAATAAAGCAGCCCATTTACCTTGAAACTCAACACTTAAAAAACATAAAACCGGATACTAAATTGAATAATTAACAAGAAAACCTCGTACAGAACGACTCGATGGTGGCCCCTAGGGAGTGTCCAATACATCACGGGATGAAGGGCGACATCAACACAAGGCACACGGCGCGATTCCCTTTCGGAATCAACAACTTTTGTTTTATCTTTTCACTTTGTAGAATTTAGAAAAGACTCGAATTTTGTTGTATTTTGCAGTTTATCGTATGTATAAAGAATCTAGGTTACAATATGCCATCTTTGCACTGTAATTACTATATTAAGAGATATCACGCTTCCTTTTTTGTGCTAAGAAGCGAATTTAGAACCACGATCCGAAGTTTTAACGCGACTTCCATACGTAATATTCAGATTGTAGTCGCGCAAATTCCAATTAGAACTTCCATCGAGACTTTCATGTTTTAATTTTAAGGCTGTAACTTTACTAATTGAAAAACCGAAAGGTATATACTTTGTATGTAACTTATTTCGGAATAAACTTTTTTCTTTCTCTTTCTTGAATATCTTGAAAATGTTTGGGCCTTTATATCTTGGCCACACTGGAGTGTGATCGGTTATTTTCAACAACAAAAGTAGCAAACTTCTTATCTTTCTATCTTCGTCTGCAACGGGCAGCTGCCAGTCACAGCTCTAGAGCGCCGCTCCATCACGAGACGAGTTGGTGTCAGTCGAGAGCTCAGAGGAGCACTGAACAAAGGGAACAGCCAAACCTCCGTTCCAGGCATTGCTGTTCGACGGCCGTTCAGGTATGACTTGTTCCACACTATTCTTACGACAATTATAAAAAATAAAAACGCACTATTTAATGACAAAACCTTCTCAAAAATCAAACTTCTTTCGCCAATATTTGTCGAAGGTGTGAAGTGATGTCAGGCGAGTTGCAGTCAGCAGGCGAGCCTGCCCCAGCGCAGCAGGCGAGTTGCAGTCAGCAGGCGAGCCTGCCCCAGCGCAGCAGGAAGCGGTGCAGGGAACGGTTCACCTCCTCAGGCGCGTCTGTCATCACCTCGTGGCCGCACGACCCCAGCACCTCCAGGAACGCCCGTGGGATGGTCTGCCCGTTGTAGGACGGCACGTCACCTTCTGGCGGCCTCACATGCAACACGTCACCTTCTGGTGGCCTCACATGCAACACGTCACCTTCTGGTGGCCTCACATGCAACACGTCACCTTCTGGTGGCCTCACATGCAACACGTCACCTTCNAAGTGACACAAAAACACATTAACTAGGCCATGAAAGTGACACAAAAACACATTAACTAGACTTCGGAAGTGACACAAAAACACATTAACTAGGCCATGAAAGTGACACAAAAACACATTAACTAGGCCATGAAAGTGACACAAACATTCAGAACCTCAAAAAATAAAATAAAATAAACGAGTGAAGTGTGAAGTTTTATGGCACACATTGGGGGGCTGTAACGTCATCATTGCACATCAACAAAAAACAAAGAGAAAGAAGACACAGCAAAATCAAACACAAAGATAAAAGAACAAACAGCAAAAACAAAACAAAGGAAAAAGAAAAGAAAAAATACGTCAAAAACAAACCATGTAACAAGGAAAAAACAGCCAAAACGAACACAAAGGAACAAGAAGAGGCGAGTAGAGTAAAACTTAAAACACAGAAACAAGAAAGGAAGCGAGCAGGAGACAATAAATAGAGGAAGAAGAGCAGAGAAGGCAGCGCACCTTCTCCATCTCGCACATGTGGAGCAGGGACACGGTGGTGTCCTTGATGCCGTGCAGGAGAAGGACAGGGACGGTGATGCGGCGGTGGAAGGCCACGTCACCCTCCAGCCACCGCTGCCCCCGCACCACGTGGCGCAGCACGTACGCTGGTGTCGACGTAGCCCCTGGGTGCCGCAGCGCCCCCCCACACAGCTGCTTGCCTCGCGTCTGGTACACCGCCTCACGCCTGCCAAGGCTAGAGTTATATACTGGGGACAGCGTGAAATATACTGAGTGGTTATAAATATACTTGGCTGCTATAAATTTACTTGGACAGCGCTGGGCTGCTCCATATCGTGGGATGATAGGACGGCTCGTTCCGTACACTTATAAAACGCTGCTATTCCAGTCTTAACTGTAGCACCAGGTACACCGCCTCACGCCTGTCAACGCTCGAGTTTATTACGCAGCACAATTGCTATTGGAATATACAATTGATAATGGATGGTGTTGCCACTGAATGGTGGTATTACGCAGCACAATTGCTATTGGAATATACAATTGATAACGGATGGTGTTGCCACTGAATGGTGGTATTACGCAGCACAGTTTCTTACTAATTGCTACCCAATTGCTAACAGACGGTGTTGCTGCTGTATGACGCAAGATTGGACTTCGCCATCTCACTATCACTTGAGTGGAAAATGGGTTCTATTTATAACTGCATGTTACGGTTAGTAACGTGCCGATTAATAGGCATCGGCAAGAATAGGCACTTTTAAAAGGAATCGGCATCGCCACTCGATAAAAATACCGGTGCCGATTCCTACAACACTTGTAAAGTACGACGTTATAAAGAACAAAAATATTGACTTTAAAATACACCAAATTAGAAAGGCAGATATAAACATTGAGTTCCAATAAAATTATTTCCTAAAAACAGAGCTTTCAAGTGATAGCTACACTCATCATCAGTATCTGAGAAAAAGAAAACTAATAATATACACACACATTCATATACCAGCGGGATGCATAATATTTAAAATACAACCCAAAGAATAAAAACCGAACCCAATCTAGCGCGCCAACATTTCGGAACCTAAGTTAATATTTAGAGTTGGGTTGAACAAGTGCTGTCGTTCAAGAGAGGTCTGTGCAGATCACTAGTTAAGATTGCGAACAATATCTCGGTCGTATTCCTCATCAAAACTTATTTATTGGTTCTCTATTTCATTAACTTCGGCACCTTTAAAACGATACCTACGCAACTATTCCAGCTTGACTTACGGCAATTTGAACAGCTTGACAATCAAATGAAATCTACATGCTTACAGCAAAGTAAGGAACAACTCGAACTTTCAATTGACAAATTAGGAATTACAGAGTTCTACAACCACAGGGCCAACTAAGGAGTTTCAATAGAAATCTAAAACCGTGACAGCTTCGAAATGAAGTTGACAGAACGGAATCGGCAGATCCCTCACATCACATCTCAACCCACTCACCACAAGTGGCTACATGGAACCCAAGGTGCGGCGGTACGAGAAGAGCATCAGAAGAGCAATGAGCACGAACCTTCTGGACAACATAACAAGTCTGAGTGAAATAATCTTCAATACATCGTCCCGAGCGAAATAGGGGCCTTCAAACGCCGTCTCTCAACCGTCGCGCAGCAACGCGCTCGCTACCTCGGGCTGCAGTGGTGAGACCTGCAGCAGGCCGTAGACTGGAGTGTGCGAGCGTGTAGGTCAGCAGGCCGTACTCACTAGACACACAGAGCAGGTCAGCAGGCCACACTCACTGACACACAGAGCAGGTCAGCAAGCCACACTCACTTGGCACAAAGACAGGGTTTGCAGCAGGCCAGCCAGCAGGCTGTGGAGACCACGACGCTGAGTGCAGGCCAACAGGCCGCGGCCCCCGCGCCCCGCAGGCCAGACAGCGCCTCACAGCACTGCCCCAGCTCCTCAGCCACAGCCCCACAGCACCCGCAGCCGCTGCTGGCGTCTACACCGAAGTACGGGGAGTAGGTCGCTCCCCAGCCTCCCCCAGCGCTGCTCTCTGACAGGGAAAATTATTTAGTTCTGTGAAGCTTTCAATGCTCCTGGAACCTTTCTTTCTAAAGGAAGAACTGCTCTTTCGAAAGGAAGAACTGCTCTTTCGAAAGGAAGAACCGCTCTTTCGAAAGGAAGAACCGCTCTTTCTAAAAGAAGAACCGCTCTTCCCAAAGGAAGAACCGTTTCTCTGCCACGGCGAAATGAAGGATCATGTGAAATGCCTATGCAAAATAAATATTTCTTCGTCTTACCCAAAAAGCTGTTTCTGAGTCAAATATTGTTGAGCAAAAAATTGGAGACAAATATCCTAAATGGAAGGAGTTGGAATTGGGCCATTATTACTTAAATACCAATAATGAGTGAGATGGGGCAATTTGTAGGAAATTAAATTTTTAGTTTGAGGAGAAGTATCGACGGGATCTCAAACGCTAATACATTAAAAAAACAAACGCTTTGGATTAAAAAATGCATCTACAGGGTCTGAAAAGGTAAAGAAGCACTTTCTTGATTTACATTTTACACAGGAGCGAAAATAAAACAGTACTCTATAACATACAAAATAAAAATATGAAAATCTAAATCCGTACATCGTCCAGCCCTACAAAAAATTAAATTTATTACACAATGACACGTTTCACAAGAGGACCACATTCATTGATCTTGGGACATAATTAAAAAACGCAGAGACTCCAAAATGCACAAGTCAACAACAGCACGGACGGAGCTTAAAATTGTAAAATTTATACTTCAAAATGGATGATCAATGAATGTGCAATGTAGAAAGCAATGTTCTCTAATAGATGAGGTAGAAAGTTTTGCAATTTTATCAACTATTTTATAACGTTATCAATGATGAGGCCAAAAAGTTGAACGAGGTTTAAGCTCTAACATAAAGTGGTTCCGAAGTCCTGTCCAGCCTGAGTAGCCTCCATGACCGCCAAATTCACAAAGCTTTAACCTCGTGAAAGAAGGAAGCACACAAATCTCTCCTCACCAGCAGGTCACACTAACACCTCACGCACAAACTAAAGAAAGCACGAGAAATTGGAGTAGAGTTTAATTGACAATTAAACGATTCACACAAACACCACGGATAATGCAGGATTAATATCTCAAAAATGATAAAACTTTCAATTGAAATCCAGATAAAGTCAATGCACAAGTTAAACAACCGATGACCTGAACAGAGAAGTTTTAGTATCCTTACTTACTCACCCTTCACACAAGCCTCAAAACACACGGCAGTGATGGAAATAAACAGGAGTTACAGTCGTCCCGCATACAGCGCTAGATCGATTCTAGCAAACAACCGCTTTATCTATTGTGTTCCTATAACATGTTCTATTTGCTTCTTGTGACACCAATACTTTACGTGCAACTTCATGCTCGCTCTAGTTGATACCGCTCTATGCGAAGGACGACTGTAGAGCAGTGTTTTACCTGACTGATCTAGCGCTCTATGAGGGGCATATTGTTTACACCCGTAAACAATATGCCACTCACAAATGAAAATAAATATCATATAGTTGTGACAGATTAAGAAAGTGGGCAAATGTGTGGAAAACATAAGTAAAAATGAGACACCTCATAGGTTACAAAACAAACAGACATCCACACGAGTACAAAAATCTGAGATCACTACACGCGAACAGATAACATTAGTCACTTCAATATGAAAACCAACACTGAGACACGGACTAAGGCTATGAAGCAAAATAGAAAAAAACGCTGCAAGGACTGAAGGCTGAGACAAGACTTGCTTACCAGTTACCGAACGGCTGCTGGAATGGAACAGAAAGAAATTTCATTAAACAAGACAGGCAGGCACGAAGCCAATGGATATTCTAGTTAGTCGCCGATTCAAATATGTACCAAGTGGAAATCTTTGAATAAATCTCGAAATTGCAGCTAATATTTATCCAACTTTGCTATTCCAAAAAATAAGTAGAATTTCAATTCCATAAAAATCTCCTGACTGCATTTCCTTTATTTCATCAATGCAATAAATATTTACCGACAAAGGAATGCAATTTTTTCTGCTTCATGCAGTCATTCGTTAATCCTTATAGTGAACTTCCTTTAGGTAGGAAACCAAAGCAGATGCTAAAGCTGTATAGAAACACGCACTTTCAAGTGCAACTCAATAGAATTATGGAGCTGCTGCCTCATCTTAGTATATACTGAGTTATAGCGCTGACCGAACACCAGGCCAGCGTAGCGGAGATGGAACACTTTTTCCAGCGGAAAACTACACTCCCGTTTATTGCAGCTCGCCTTGCAATGAAGCAGGGCACCCACCAATGAAGGAGGGCACCCACCAATGAAGGAGG
>VOMN01133828.1:0-26079 GCA_014899125.1 Orchestia grillus | reverse complement strand
TCTGTGTATTGTCGTTGCGCGTTTTCACGTTCTCGTGTTTCTGTGTTGGTTTTGGCGAGCTCCCTGCTTGCTTGTCCCTCTCTGGCAGTTCGAAATTATTCAAATCTCAGCTAAAAATTTAATTTTTCCCCCGAGGTCTTTCTTTTTAAGTCCTTTCCTCTGCTATAGAATGCATAGTCTAATCAATCTGGTGGCGTTACCAGTTGTATGGACCAGAACTGACTGAACTGCAGTGGGTCTGAGTGTAGAATTGTACCCCTAAAGACTGTCTCAATAACGTGCTGCTCGGCGCTGAAGTTTCTCTCTGCGTTAACTTTGCGTAGAGAAGCGTGTGTGTTTATGTTTATTCGAGCCACTGATAACCTGTCGCAACAAAACAGCGTTCGTGCCGAGAAAAATGTTCAGTTCATTTCCAAGTCAATTAGACGCCATGGCCACCAGCTACGTACACCGTATCAAAAGTGCTGTTCGAGATAGAAAAAGCAGGTACAAGTATGGAACCTCCTTGACTAAACTATAACTCATATACTGTATATCATGAAAACTGAACGGATCTACACGACTTTCAGATGATAAGTGCCCATAAGAAAGAAAGAAGGAAAGAGAGAATGAAAGAATGAAAACTTGGGTATTCAAAAATGAGCCACGCACAAAGCATGCCACTAATAGGGTTTCAAACAGTGAGAATATGCGACTTTAATGGACTTATTTATTTCTGAACTGGACCTTCTGCTTATATTTGGACTTTCTGTTGCAGACGACGATTTGAGCGACGACAATCACGAAGAATTTCGGTGAAAATGAGTATCCATGCTACTGTGTTGAAGCTCTACTTCTTATTTTCCCTTAGATGCCGTGCTTACATTTGGACTCTTGCTTGCAGACGACGATTCGAGCATTGCGGTCCAGATCCGCGGGGGCCCTGAGCAGCACATGGTCACGGGCTGGGTGCAGATCATGAAGGTGACCCCTGACAACGTCGGCACCTACGTGTGCAACGCTGAGAACTCGCAGGGCGCCACCAAAGCTACGGCAACCATCACTTATGTTGGCAGAGGTGGGGGATGAGTCGGTGCCGGGCAGGAGTCGCTAAAACACTGAGGAAAACGTGAGGAGTTATTACTCAAAAACAGGGGAGAAGGTCAGGAGTTATCCCTCAAAAACAGGGGAGAAGGTGAAGAGTTATCCCTCAAAAACAGGGGAGAAGGTGATGAGTTACCCCTCAAAAACAGGGGAGAAGGTGAGGCGTTATGTCACCATATAAAATAAGGGAAAGACGAGAACAAATTATTCCGAGTCAGAAGAGGCCAGTAGTTGTTGCTAGACAGCAATGAAATAAAATTGATTCGTTCCTCGTTGCCACAATTTCCTCTCAGGATCCCTCGGGGGAGAAGAGTTTGGTTTCAAACAATCGTCAGAGCTTCCAGGCTCAGTGTAACGTTGCCAATATGAACTGCATTGCTCGTAATTGTGTCGTTTGGTTAGCTTAAAAAAAGTGAAATTTGCAGTGTACACTCAACGGTGCTCACCTAATTCTAGTTTGATCAATATCAAGCAATCTTACAGAGTTCTCTACAGTTGGCAGGTGCGAAATATTTTTTATGTACTGTATGTGATAATTAAAAATGCATGAATGAATTGGTAGGTGAATTAGTAAGTATAAAAGACGTAGCCGACGTCATCACTTCATGGAATTAAGTGTGTATCCAACACTTATTGTGCAACTGCTTGGAATTTCCCGAGAAAATGCGATTCGAAGAGTTCTACTTCCTGCGAAAAGCTTGAGTTATTTTTTCCTTTATAGCAGCACCGAAAATTTTCCAAAGAACACCTCGTGTGACCTCCTCTATTGCCTCTACATACGTGTGCGGGCAATGAGATCTGCATGACTCAGAGGCCCTTCACACGATCAGTCAGTGTCTGGAAACCGTGTCGTACGACACCCAAATATGAGCATCGGATGCTAACTCTGCTCTCCATTTTGGAGTCAGGTTAGGAATGATTCATTCAAATAATGAATGAATCATTTGAACGAGTCATTTTCTTTGCTCGAAAGGGATTTCCAAATAGTAACCCACTATTTACGGGGGATCCAGTAGTATTTAATGATAAAGATAGAATGGTAATAATAGACCGTTTGATATCCTTTCTCCTCATCTACCGCCGTAACAGTAATGTCGCATCCATTTTCTTGCAGGAAACGACCTGTAATGAGTACTGGTTGCGCCAGTGTGTCTCACTGCCACCCAAAAAGGGCTTAGTATTAACTCGAAAACAAGAAAAGGCAACACCACAGAAGTACTGAAAGAGGAAATTCATGAAGGTCTCCGTCGCTACAACCTGGCGCTGTTGCTGGACGCTCCGTCATGCCGGCCTTCCTTGCGTCGCGGCACAATGGTGTTGAAACTTTGTAACTTTGATGTCTTTATATCTTCTTTGCGGCGAATGGCAACGCAGAATAGGGTAGTGCAATTAGTGTATGTTAAGTTAGATTGTAAGGTTTACACTGGTGTCATTGTTAATGTACTTAAAATAAGGATTTTTATTATAGTGAAATAGTTTTTTTAAATAAATGACTCTCTAGTTGCTTAGGCTATTCCTTTCGTTTCATTTTCATACCCCCTACTACAAAATATTTATTCCATCATGTCATCTATTATTCCAATTTGAAAGGAGGAGCAAGATTCCCTCATCAAGTTAGGGAAAACTAATCACATTGGTTCTCACAGCAATACGGAATGTATAGGAATAATGTTTTGAGCATTGTATGCACAAATGTCCCTAAAGCACGTAATTGTTGTCTGACTAACGTGCTGCGTGATCCCCTTGGGCCGGTGCCCCCCACTGTACAACCGTCGGTCGTAAATGTTATTCCTGACCTACGGTGAAGGGAAAAATGAATGCTGTTATTTACCAACTTACGTGAGACAAAAATAGTTGGATAAACTTCTGCGATCGGCATAATAACAGTGTCTCTGATGATTTAGTAAATGCTAGCGTTGTGAAAGCATTCTTTCAAGAAATTTCATTTACCTCAGCTGTTAGTTTGCCAATCAGTCGGTCATTTCAATTTCGTGTTAAAAAACGAAAAGAACATTCGATAAAATGGACTCTATACTCTGATTGCTCTATTTTTGACACCGTAATCACTTTGAGCCTGAAATTTAATACATTTACTTTACTTGCATGCTCAAAACATTAGTACCTCACCTGCAACGTTTACAAATTTTGAACTGTATTTGTTGCTATGCATAAAAGAATTACCATTAAATTTTATCCCGTAAAAAAATAAAATGCTGCAAGTTCCTTCACAAAATACTGCATAGCATTCGTTTGTTCCTCAGTATCTTATTATTTGGATGAAAAGTACTTATTTTGTGTTCTATAGTCTTTTGGATTTCGAAGTCATTGGCAAAAGGATAATTTTATTCGTCATTGTAATCACCTTTTTGAGCGGTTGCCACCAGCATTGTGATGGAAACGATTTAATTTTTAACCTGCGGAATTCTGGCTTGGATACCTAAAATTTCACCCGTCGACTGATCTTTGTCAAAGTTTCGGCTGCACTTCTCGCTAAGAAAAAGGGGTGGTGATAGATCTCTTTACCTACCAGTGACTTCTTATATTTCTACTCTGATGCATGTAGATGAGCTTCATGGACAAGGGCATTGAATCAAATAGTACTATTGTGTGGACACATCTCGGCACGGAAATGAGACTAAATACGAGCCATATTGGTGTTCATTGGCACATATTGCCAGTCTGACCCCACGAACAACAAGATTTGAAACACTGGAGAACTCTTTGCAGTGCCATTTCACTTTAGAGGCACCACCCTTCAACACAGGAGAAATTGTAGTATAGCTGCTTGCTTACACTCTTGTAAAAGATTTACGCAATTTCAACCAAGAAAATCGGTCTTCAAGGCTATAGAAAGATTAAGCTTAGACAATGTGGCTGATGAGCTTAAGCTTGAGGGCTCAATGGCGTAGTGGTAGCGTGATGGCCTCGTAACCGAGAGGACCTGAGTTCGAATCTCGGCTCAGGCGAGGTATTTCATGCAACCAGGGAGTACTTCACTTGGAAAAGGATGTTTAAGCCACACATTCCTCACATCCTTCACCACGCCAGAAGTCGTAAGACTTTGAAAACCCAACGGTAAAATGTGTTGGAATTAATAAAAGTTCTTGTAAACTGGTTGTTATGACTGCGTTGGAAAACGATGGGTAGCTTAATGAAAGGCGTTGTTGATACGTTAATGAAAGCTGCTCCGTTTGGGCAGCAAAATTTCCATGCTATGGAATAAACAGATTTTTTTAACAATTTCATTTATTTCTTATAGTGATATCACTTAATTTTATACATGGTAGTTCTTTGGAAAACATTAAGTTCCCATGATAGCTTACATTTACCTCTGGCTAAAATATAAATCATTCAAAACTAGAGGGTATATCCCTTATTACACGGGATTTTTTTTTAACCACTCAAAGATTATTTTGAATGAAATTTAGAAAATAAAAAATGAAGAAAATCTGACATATACGACGAAAAATTAATATGTAGTTTGTTTATTTTAAATAGATTTACTTTTAAATGCTTTAAGTACATTAACCAGTTTGCATTCACGGTTCCAGAACGGACCCAAGTACCTTTTTTCATAATAGAAATGAGTCGGAGTTATGCGGCTAAAATCCTCTCTTTTTTATATTTTTTCTATATAAATAGAAATAGCTCAAGAAGCAGTAAGATCGATGACAAAAATTGAATCAATATTACTTAATTACTGTAAGCCAGGCTACATATTCATGTACTAAAATGTAGTTTGTTATTAGAGTAGATAAATATGGTGCTGTAAGAAGTGCCATAATTGAGGGGTTGGTATCCCTGAGAGAAATACTGTTGCTCAATGTACAGAGGGCAGCAGCGGGTGACGGATGAGCTACGCCCAGCTGGTTATGACGCTCTCCATAACATTATCTTCACGAAGTAAGTATTTTAAGTTTCAATGGATGGTATCCAAGTTTTGTGGAAGTAATATGAGAGTATTTTTTAAGCGATTATTGGTTACTTAAACAGGTGATGTGTATATCCGGTCTGAGCTGTGGTGAGACGTCTGAGCGAAGCCTCCTGCTCTGATAAAGATGAATTGTCAATTTCAGATAATTACTTGGCCATAATTATCGGTCCGTGAAAGCCTAAAAGTTGTTTCAGTTTGTGCTAGTCATTATATATTCTTTTAAATGTAGTGGATTGGATAACAGCCATTAAATGCAATACTACAAAAGGTGTTTTTAGAACTTCATTGAAATCGGTGTTAAGTATTTTAGGATTGAAGTGTTTACAATGACAAGCTTACTGCATTGTTGAGTGTGCCCGCTAAATAAATCCCCCTGGCAGGATTTTCAACATGATTGTTCTTGTATTTTACAAAATCTGATGTCTTAAGCTGTCAAATTTTCTTTTTATTGTAGTCAGAATTGAATAGTAATAATATTCGTGCCTTTTACAACATAACACTAGTTATGCATTCTATTACTGCAAGAGATACTGTTTATTTTATAGTACAATATTAGTGCATTAGAGCTCAAGTTTAATATTTGTAAGTTATTGGTGGAGCTTTTTATTCTTCTTATCAAGTTTTACAAATCACAAAAATGTTAAAATTGAATATGTGTTTGAATTTAGTTTGGGATCAAATTGATGCTCAGTTATTTGCATACTGTTATCTCTAGATGATACTGCTGATTAAAAAGTCACTAATAATACAAATGGTTAAGTTTCAATGCTAGAATTGAAACGTTACCAACTGTTATAACTTATTTTTTTATTTGTGGCCATTTAGGAGCATTCATGCGAGATGGAATTTTTTGCTCTACATTTATATTAAGTAAAATTGTATTTAATATACTGATATAAATATTAATTTTTCTTTTTATATTTGCTTTTTCAAAAATGATCTAGAAGAAAGTTTTAATAGCAATTTATGTATGTGAGCATTATGTATAATGTATCTAATGAAAGAAAAATGTTTTTGTTTTGATGTTTTCTTTGCTGTTTTGGTTAATATACTGTACTGCAGCCAACTACTCAGTGCTCATTATTCATTGTATGGCCTTCATTTTGGGAACATTGAATAGGATTTTTTGTGTGATGGAAATTTATTTCCAATAAATTTATGATTAAAAAATTATGAAAAATTAATTTATTTTGCATAATCTGTTTCTTTTTCTTATGCTTTCTCCCAGTCATGTTATGCGTACTTCATTAATTTGACATTATTTTATGTGATAAAATCAGTTGTCAGCATATGTGAAAATGTAATCCAAATTTTTGTCAGTTAGCAATGAAACAGCTTAAATCTTTCAGTATAACAATTTTTACACTTTAAAACCTTTCAACAATTGGTTTCTGCTACTCCCAAAAAAAAGTTATTCAATGATGCCAAAATGAAAGCTGTACAATAAATGACACTGTGCAGATGTAAGCAGTAGAGTAAATGTAAACCTTTTTTTGTGATCATTTCTGTAAGCCTTAGACAGATTAAGAATGTAATAGTAAAAAAAATTTTTACATTTTTTTTAAAGTAATGAGCAAGAGGAAATGCCTGATCCATGTGAAAGGTTAACTTGCACATTAGATTAAAAAATATGAATCTTTTTACAGATGGTCTCTATTTACTGCACAATTATGAGTAAATTTGAGAAATTAGGAATTATCAGGCTGTTCAAGAAAGGAGGTAATTGTATATTTAACGAATGTTTTAAATTTACTCACAGGGGTAGCTTGATTCCAAAAGGGATGGTGTATTAGGCTGCACTTTGTAGAAGTACAGTTAAAAAGTATGATACTCAGACTAGAAATGTTGCAGATATCCATCAAGTTTTCCAGATTTGTATCTGTGTTTTATAATGCAGGTGTCATAAATAATGCATTTTTATCTTTATTTCATAGTGATTAAAAACCAGTCAACTAAATTTTATGGTATGTCTAATGAATAATATATGTAGTTTCCTTTTATGAAGCATAGGATAAAGTTAATTGTGTACTTGTGCAAGAGACAAATTTGGCACAATAAGAGTAAACCTGTAAAGCTCTCTGAAAAAGTGATGTTGATTGTCACATTAGTTGTAGGTCCTGTGGTTGTGAAGTATGATTTAGGTTGTTTATATGCAAGTATTACATGTAAGTAAGTAGCAGCCTTTTCATAATGAGTGATAGCTAGGGAAAGAGGTTGGTATGATGCATTAAAGTTGTAACATCTTGCATCCTGGTAACACTTCATACATCACTCAATACTATTGCTTATCAAATTAAACTATTTTTGTAATAATTTTTCATTGCATAATTCTATTTACGAGCTTACAATATTACTTCATTCATTAGTTGCTTCTATTAAAGAAATAATGCCTTTACATCATAACTTTTTCTTTAATTATCTGTGCCTGAAAATTTTCATAGCTCAACACACAAAAGACAGAACAACTGCATCTATAAATATTGAAAATTGGAATTTGTATCTGTAGATATTGAAATTCAAAATTTGTATCTGTGAATGTTAAAAAATCCATATCCAGATCATCTATACTCAGACATTCACATTTATTAGTGTATAATATATTGGTATATGCCAATAACTATATATAGCATGTCAACATATCTATATATGTATATATAAAGCATGTAAACATGCTTCAGTTACTTCACCCGTTATCTCTGTAGGATTGAGTCAACTGAGAATGATACAATATTTTCAATAGTAATTTTTTAGCCAACCTGTATTTTCCAAGTTCATAACATGTAAGGGATTTTAAAAACAGTCCTATATTCATTTTGTTTAGCTTATGACTCACATTGAGTATTTTGAAATGATGCAATATTGTCAAGGTGAGCTAGTTTTTGCTCTCTAGTTCCCAGGGTTACCATAAATTAAAAATAAAATTAAAATGTTGCATAGTAACTAAAGAAACATCCATCAGGATAAGTATTTAACATAACTTTATAAATTTGGCTTACTATCATGACAATGATTAGTTTGAGAACCAGTCGCTAGCTATTTTACAGAATACATGTGCTACAGTGGTGCTCATTAGTATTTTGTAGTTTCCAGTATTGGCTGCTGAAAATTCCAGGCTTATTACAAGTTGAGCCTCTCAAATATGGAATTCCATCATTTGGTGCTGTCTGTTATCCTGCATAACAATGGAGAAGATACTTGAAAAAAATTTATGAGTAAGGATGTCATCTGTACTAAATAATTTCTACTTATGTTGTTGGAGAATGCCATGAAATATGGCAGCATTTTCTAGACAGAGCAGTAAAGATAAAAATATATTTTTGAGAGTTTTCAGAACTTTTAAATCTGAATTTGCAAGCAAAGTTATGCATTCTTGGATATGTAGAAATGGTGGATTTAAATGTGGAAGCTTGTTAATGAACAATTAAATTTTATTGTCTTGTAAATGATGTTATTTTATTAGATTGATCTTTGTTTACTTTATTTGAGACCAACTGGAAGTAGAACAGTAAAGTAGAATCTTATTTCATTTTGTTATACTGTTTGAATTTGTTGTATATACTTATACAAACATGTGTTGTGTGCCAAAAATCTTGCCTTTCACAAATGCTGCATTAATGGGAAATTAAATTTAAAATTTAGATCTTCTATCATGAGGAAACACCATGAAGCACAGATATTGTTTGTTTTTGTGTAAAGCGGCTGCAGGTAGAAATTCATAAGTGTAGGATGAGTTACTCAGGCTTGTTAGATAAACACAAAGCACAGTGTGGTAGCTAAAGACTTGCAGTGCTCTTGTGACCACTCTGTAGCTCAACATGTATCTATCATATTTTATTTTACATTACATTTGTAAATAACCGTAGTTTGTTGCTCGAGTATGTGTATAGTTACTTCATCAGGTTCTCGTTCATATTTCTTGATAAGTAAAAAGGATTCTTTGGGTGAAAGCTGCATTTTTATAAATATTGTTTGATATAAGTTTTATTAAAAATGAAAATATTTTGTACTATGACATATTTTCTGAAAAAATTTTGTTCAATGACCCCTCAAGGGGTATGAGATAAGCAATGTTAGGCTATTTAGGTTTGACTCTTGTATGCTATGGGAAGTGGCAACCCCAGGATGAACTGTTTGGTTACATTGGCTGTAGATAAGTCTTTGGGACTTCTATCTTTTGTGTCCACTTTGCATTCTTTAAATTTCACACCTTTTTAGCTATCTTTTCTTTGTCTTCTATTTCTCTTTTTTCTCAACTTGCTGTTTCTATTCACTGGGGAACCTTATGTGGGAACATGCCTTGTGCATAGATTCCCTGTTTTCTACAGTAAATAATGAATGGTCCCTTCTTTGTTGGTGTGAGGTAGTCTGAGTCACTGCAGTGCTGCAATGTCACTACCACCGCTTCTATTATTTTTAATTGTCCCTTTATTGAAAAATGAGATACCATAGTTTCTTTGTGATGTGAAACAATTGGTGCAATTTTTTTATAAGTTTCAACACAATTCTCATCCATACACCTTGATGCTTTCATTAAAACTTTGCTGGCATGTTATTGGCACGTTATAAAAATTAGAGCTCAGTTTGTTACAAATGCTATTAATAAAAATAAAGTATTCTTTGCAGTAAAATAAGATGCTCAAGAATTCAACTTCCAGATGTGTATTCATCAATATCAAAAATATGTAGTTAACCTGTTGTGTATCTAATATTTTTAAATGTAATTGTACTTAAATTTATTTTTTCAGATTATAAACTCCTTTAAGTTGGTATTTGCATGGTTAATTTGTTAATTGATGCATTTTTGGAACTAAGAATTCCAGATAGACTTGCTGAAAATATCTAATCTGTGTAATACTTTTCTTGTGAATAAATATACAGATAAGAGAAGAATTTTATCTATACTTGTGTTGCCCACCGGTGTCTGCCTGAGCATCTGTGGGCCAGGCTTACTGGAACTTGTTTGGTGCCAGTTGGCGCTTACCTTTCTAATGTGCTAAGGATCAGAAAATTATTACTGCTCCCCATGTGTTACTTGTCTCAATGCACTTTGGTATGAAGAACTTGTTAGATTTTATTAGTGGCAAGAGTTTGTTATTCATGTTCTCTTCATTCTGAAGGAGTTCTTCATTCAACAAGAAAGATGGTTTGCTATAGCATTGGAGATGGTTTGCTATTTCAGTAAATAACATTGTAGCAAAATTTTACTGCTGTCTAATTCCTGGATTGAAACAATCATTTCCTATTTCTTTATGACTAGACAAATGAAAAAAAAACATCAAAACTTGCTTTTGTAGTCAAGTCAATGAATTTTCAAATTTGCCATCCAATATAATACTGGGGAATAAACACTATACAAAAGGAAAGTTCAATAGGAATGATGAACATTTTTCATTGTTTTGTCAAAGAGTTAGGAAATAATGTTTATCAGGAATCAAAATCATGTTACATAATGTAATTGGTTGAGAAAGAACTTGTTTACTAACTTTGTAGATTATTGAGCAATTCTCAACTTTTTTGTGTCTCAAGTCTGGATTTATATTTGGAAGGTTTATATTGGGCCTCTTTGTCTAAAGGTGCATGGTAATAGTTCAAACCTTAACTTGAAAAAGTTGAACTTTTATGCCCTTTTTTTACTGTGATTTTGATGGACAAAATCAATGTTCATATGTTCGATTTATATCGGATAGCTGTTTCCTCCAATATTTCTAATGCCTGTTTTTGTGGGAGTATTTCATGAACATCTTGTGAAGAGTCTCACAGTGTGCATTATGCAATGTAATATGCCTTTGTGCCAATAACATTAGGTGTGCCATTCTTATTTATCATGTGTGTGTGTGTGCAGGTACTACAACCCTGAGAGTGTTGTGCAAGTGCCGTTACGTTAGTATAGTCCCCCAAAAGGATCACAATGCAGACTATCAAGTGCGTTGTTGTGGGTGATGGAGCGGTTGGCAAAACCTGCCTCCTCATCTCCTACACCACAAACAAATTCCCATCAGAATATGTGCCAACAGTGAGTATCCATCATAAATGGTGTATAATGAAATGTCTTTCTCTGTGATGAATTTAGTTCAGTATGGTCTTCTTCTCTATGGTCTTTTTCCATTGTGATTTACCTCCTGAAAATATTTCCTAGGTAGTCTTGGAAAAATGTTCTAGTTCCACAACAGCAAATGGTGTTATGTATCTAGTTCTTCTAAGTGAAAAGCTAAATTTAGTGAAGATGCTTGTGGGAAGATAATGAAATCAACTTTCTGGATCATAAATAATTCTTTCAATACATTCACTATATTGTCACTCTGTACCAAGTACATATGATGAGCAAAAGAGTTATGTTAGTCAACTTTACCAATCCATGCTACAGTTACTTGCTCCCCAGGAGTGCTCTGTTAGATTACCTCAGCTATAGATAGGCCTCTGGAACTTTTGTCTTTCATATCCACTTTTCTTTCAATTTTCAGTCAAATAAGATTTAATAGATCTTTTACTTGCATGAGCTTGTGTGTGTAGCCTTGAACTGAAATGACCCAATACTGTGTTGTGGTGTAGTAAACAGGATTGTGAATGGCGCTCAGAAAATTATCATTTTTCATTCTAGGTTTTCGACAACTATGCAGTCACTGTTATGATAGGCGGTGAGCCCTACACTCTCGGCCTCTTCGATACAGCAGGTGAGCAGGACCAACTTGGCAGGTCAAGTTGTTGTCTCAAAGTCGAGCTTCTGAATGATATTCTGTGTGCAGACTGCGGGGAGGGGAAGAGGCAGGCTGTGATGTATGCACACGTTCATGATAAGGAAGGGAACCAGAGGGACAACCTTGAGTATAATGAAAAAAATGTGTACCTAAACCTTCGAGTATTAAACTATGCATTTCGGAAAAGGTCCCATCTTCAGTAAATTTTTAAAAATGCAATAAAAATTGAATAGCTATTGATTCTTTTCCATCATAGTGAGCTTATTGCGTAACAAAAACTGAGGTTATAGCTGTTCCACCGCATCCATTAATACACAAGGAATGGGCACTAGCATGATCGTTCTAGTCAGTTACAAATTAAAATTCTATAATTTTATCCCATATGAAGGTATTTTATTGTATGTAAATTATTGTGTCGCATATGAGGCTTACTCCATATTATAACTGTGCAGGACAGGAGGATTACGACAGACTGAGACCCCTCAGCTATCCGCAGACAGATGTGTTCTTGGTCTGCTTCTCGGTAGTGTCGCCTTCCTCCTTTGAGAATGTTAAGGAAAAGGTGAGAGTGTAGGTGCTCAATTTCTTGGGAAACATCAAGGTTTTCTAACCCAACTATGATGGTACTAGTCGCGCAATTTATCAAAAATGACGTGAATTGGTATTTTTATTCTTGAAATGGATGATATTTTAACTGGTGAAACGAACGTGACATGGTTCTCCGATGGTTTGACGGGCACTGAGCGTGACCCCAGACCTATCAATATCAAATTTATATGAGACATTCTCCTAATATTAGATAAAAAATAACTGCGCGAAGATGATTTCAATCATCTCTGCTGTTTTGTTCCGTATTTAAAAGAAGTTGCTTGTGTTGTCTATCGTGCCCTGCTCGTGTGCCATCAAGATGACACTCAAATGTGCTTATGCTTCGTAAAGACTAGGCATGTAAAAATTTCGTTTTATAAATAGTTCTTATTTTCGAGTTAGCTTGAACTGAGGAAGAGATTTTGTGAACGTAAGATAAATAAAAGAAGGAAAAGGAAGTTGTTAAGTGAGAATCGATACTTTTGAACTGATTTTTTGTACATGTAATTATCGAGGAAAAAATGGGCTTGCACTTGTCTAACCTGACACTTTGTTGGCAACTCGACGCTTGAGTGCACTTGTCGTTTAAATTCAATGTAAACAATTGCTATTAATATTTTTTGTTGCAACGTACTACACACGATTAAGCGTACTTTTTGAACATGATTTGGAAACGGTAAATAAATTTAACAACAAGCGGTTGTTATTTGTAGACTCGCTCAAGGTTGAAAAGGCTTGAAAAATTGCACTAACTTGTACTCCTTCTGGTAGACTCCTTTATTTATTGCATTTTGTGATTAGTGTCTATGATTATTTGTATATTATGTGTTAGTTGGCAAATAAGTGAAAGACTATAGCTTGTAAAAGCATACTACATATTTCTGATGTAAAATTTTATCCTTCAGAGCGTCGAGCTAAACTTAGCTCATTATCTGTAAGAACTACAAAAAAGTTGACATAATGTACTTCATTTACAAGAAAGAAACCAGTTACATACGATGAGAAATTAATGAAAATACTATGGTTTAAAAAGGTACAGCGTGCACGAAAAAAAAACACGAAGAAAGTTGGCACAAATGAAATTACAAGACCCAGACTGTCTGCCTAACTCACAATGTCGAATGAAACAGGAATCATTGCTATTTAGTGTGTGCTTGAGTTGAATTAAAATGCTGTCAAACAACTTGGAAGAAAAAATGTTTCTACAAGTTATTACCTTGGAACTTCCTGTGTGAATCAAGGGATTACGGAGATCTGCATGATCCCTAGTTTTGGTTGCATTCTAGAGAGGATTAGTGACTGATCTGGAGGTGCAGGCGGCCACGCCCCAATGCTCAGCGAATGCGTGTGCGTAGGTGGCGGGTCGTCTCTCCACAATTGGTAGTCTCGCCCTGGCGGCACTTGAATGTGGTATCAAACGACATTATTGAGCTCTTCAGTCAATGTCCGAAACTTTTCACTTAGGACTTCCTGTATGGAATTTATTCTGGAAAATTGCTGTTTTATTTGTGGTAAATATTATGCAATTACAAAAGAAACGCGTTTTTCATGGCTTCATCTATAAATTTTACGCACTGAGAAATAGATGATTTTCTGCGAATTAGTTAGCATGGGAGGACAATTCGTGCAGCAGGACTCGAGTCTTTTCCAAAAAATGTTAGACAGGGTGATGAGGGAACCCGTTTTGATCGAAAAGTATTTGTAACATATCCAATTCTTTAATGCCAAATGGACTTCTACATAATCAGTATGAGACTAGCGTGTGCAGAGATGCTATAAGGAAATCCTTGCTAGTGCAACAATGTTTGAAATAATGTGAGCTATTTATTCTTTCAGTGGGTGCCAGAAATCAGTCACCATTGCCAGAAAACGCCTTTTCTGCTGGTGGGTACCCAGATAGATCTGCGTGACGACGCTGCCACCATAGAGAAGCTGGCTAAGAATAAACAGAAACCCATCACTTACGAGCAGGTCAGTGTGGGGACCGCTAAGGTACAGCAGAGCCTAGGACGCAACCATATCGCGATTTTTTATTTGACGGTAACGAATCATTTACCTTGTCTTTATTATATAAGTTGAATGATAATCGTGAATTTCTCCAATGCTACTCTTTAAGAGGTAAGGTTTTAGTAATTGTCATTTTGCACATTGGAAGGACTGTTATTCGTAAAAATGATTACAAATTATTGAAGCAACATCTTTTCTGATAACTGAAATCTGCGATAAAGATGGGACGAGAGAATGAAAAAAGTGCTCGACGACCTTTCTCCCATTCTTCTATTCGTCATGAGTGTGTTATCAAATAAAAATGAAAACTATTTTTCCGAATAAAGGCCAATTCCTGCGCAATTTAGATGAGTTTCTTGACATTACAATTTTTTGGGATGTCCTGCAGTTTTGTTGGAGGAATACATGGTCTTTAAATCTTGGGATTGGGAGACCTTGTTCTCCTGCACTCTGCCGAGATCAGACGATGTGTCTCGCACAGAAGTGATGTAACTGTTTTAGAGTTCTGGCAGGGGTGGGTACTCTTCTGTGTTGACACGTATCCTGCGGCTTTGCTATTTTTCTGGGGGTAAATGGACCCCTCTGTAAATCGCGTTGAATGAAATTTTCAAAGAGTTTGAAGGAAGGCGCATGGGTCTGTGTGTGGGAGAAGCATAGAAAGTGTTGTATGTTCTATGAAGTTGGTAGTGTGGATGTTGAATTGAATGGATGTCTTGATTTTATTATTTCTCACAAAATTTGAAGCACTGTTTCATACATGTCTTACGAGATTATGGTGCCCAATACTGTCCCTAATCTCATCGGTATTCTTGTGGACAGGTTTTTACTCGCACATCGGCGCACACTGAAAGAGAACAACTAATTTACGATTGTGTTGGCAGGGCGACAAGCTCTGCCGAGAACTGAAGGCGGTCAAGTACGTCGAATGCTCGGCGCTCACTCAGAAGGGGTTGAAGAACGTTTTCGACGAGGCCATTCTTGCAGCGCTGGAGCCTCCGGAGCCCCAGAGACGGAAACGCTGCGTCATGCTCTAGAAATTGTTGTCATGTCTCCAGCGCTCAACTGGTGCTGGGAGTGAGGGGTCCTGACAGGTGGGAGTAGACCAGTGGTTCTCCAGCTGTGGTGGCAGCCATTCGTCGTTATAAACGTGATGTGCTCCAGTTTAGCTTTCTTGCGAAGTGCTTGGCAAGTCTAATGAAAGCCTCGTTTGCTACTTACAAGTTGACTAGTAATCTTCTTCCATCTGGTTCCGATTGAGTTCTTAGAGGCGCAGAACGCCTTACTCTGCTGTATTTTTCTCTGGTAAATTTAGCTAATGTTAGAAATGGTCCCCAATTCTTGATTATAAGTATGTTTCCTTCACTGACTAAATTTCCCAGCTGCGAGGTGTCCTCGAGTCAACGAAGGAAACGGGATCATCACTCATTGATAAAGTGATGTTTATTGTAGTTGTGATGGTTCATATTCATACGTAGATGCTCAAACCTGCGAAATGAAGCTTTTGAACCCCCCTAACTATGCCCGTTTAAGTGTCGAGTACGGGATTATGAAGCTGGACATGCCTGGTCGGGGGTTCTTATGACGAGCATGTGCTGTATTTCAACTTGAATCAATTTTATTGTCACAGTTTGAATGAGTCTTGAAGTCCCGTGTAAGAATTCCTGACCTAAAGGTGCGCAAGTACAGCTAGGGAACCACTGGTTTGCGTGTCACTGCAATGCGCACCAGATTGGCGAGTGTGCTGTTGTTTTTGGGCGGTCGCTGGCTGCTAGCGGACTCCTGCGCCTGCCGCTGCACTGTAGATAAACTTTTGCACTCTTCTTTCAGATCGATATGACGAGTTAGAGACCTGCTCCTATTCATGGTCATTGCTAGGAAAACTTTCTTCATAAATTGATTCGTCCCGAGCAGCCTATGTATATTAGGTTATATGGCAGGCTTCTTAACATTATAAAATACTTATGAATATTACAGTCAATATCTATCGTTCCAGAATCAGTACATCTCGTTTAATTTGCGCATTGGTAAAATTTAGGATAATGACCCTTTATATTAGCTTACGAGTCATCTATCTTCACTTTTTTGTACATTGTGTAAAACTAAACAAAGCTCTCCCATGTTTCGGTAATTTCTGTCCCCTTGAAAGATTATCCTTGCTATCTAGTTAGCAAAGACTCTGATTCGGTGAAGCATAGGTTTAGTTTAGTGAGACTACAGCAATCGACAGTCTCAACGATCATTTGATGTGCTGCACCGTACCAACATTTTCATTGTTTGTACACTTATCCATTTTTTTTTGTTTAATTCATATTCTTACGCAATTTTTAGCATGAACTTTTGAACTGTGATCCGACACATTGAGGGCTGAGGACGTATTGCATTCACAGGAAGGTTAATTCATCAAATCTTTTATTATGAAAGTATTTGAGAGTAAAGCGAGCTGAAATTTCTGAGTAACTTAAGGATGTCAAACTTGATTGCTAAAAATGATTTTTAGATGTTTTGCATTTATTTTAGATTGATGTACGGATACAAGGCGCACACGAATTGCCGTGTGTCGCCAATTTAAGCATTAATTTGGTTGAACTATATAACCCATGTGAAGTGTGCTTAATTTTAAGTTAGGCGTATGTAAATTTCCTGCATGGCCTCCCAGTGGCACAAGACTGATGTGCAGACCCTTTGCCACTGTGTCGGGGCTTAGGTTCTGCTTACTAAACCAAGGCTGAATTTCACTGCCACCTCGCAATGCTTTTGTGGCAGGAAGTGTGTTGAGGAAGTTAAGGTGGGCAATTGAGTTTCCATCTTCTAACTAAACTACCGTAGGCCACCCCCTTGATCAAGGAGGAGAATGCCAGTGTATACTGTACAATTCTTACATCTAAAGAATAATAAAACGGGCGTCAGTTGAATGTTAGTCTAGCGCAGAGTGTTTCTAGGCGGCACCAACCGATGAGGCGCCATTCTCTATTTCCCATGTTTATCTTCTTGCAGTCCTTTGTTGAAATGACCTATTCCTTCACTATGGTTAGAGTTATTGTAAGTAGTAGCTGTAAGATGAAAATTTTTACCGATAAAACTCAGCACGGGCCTACCGTTTGTAAAGTCTAGTGCGCTATGGCGTAGCTGCGGTAGGACTGCCGCTCTCCCTCGTGTCGCGCCGGAGGTACTCCATCCATCCCAGCAACACGTCTCTCGTCTCTACGCTTGCTTGGAGCTGTGCTGGGTGCCCACAGTATGTGTGCTGGGCACCCGCAGATACCGCCTCTTGCCAAATTAATTTCCAACTTTCTTGTTATGTATCATTTTAATTGAACGCCATATTATTGGTTCTATTCAAGTGAATCGAAATCGTTTAATATGATTGATAATATTGCTGTGTACAAGAAAAATTTTTAATATAGTTTTCATATTTATTTCTCCTGACTTTCATTGCCATAGCGATCGCTTCTGATGATGTAGTTAAATTGTGATCGCAGGTAGAACTTATCTCGAATGAAACACTTCCAGGCTTGTTCCAACCAATGTCATCGCATAGTGAAGTAAACAATATAAATCAGTGGTAGACAGTATATTGATCACCTCGAAAAGTAATAACCTGTGCTTATTATATGAACTAGATGAAAAATTTCTCTAAAAGGCATATGATGAGTACCTGTATAATGAATAACTCTGAAGGATAAAAGCATCCAATCACTCCAAAAAGCCATAATTAAAATGAATTGCGCTTCAACCTGCGAAGTCGATTCTGTAAAGCAGCAAAAGATTCTACGCACGTTGGAGGGCGAGTAAGCTACAGTACAGGCTCACTGTACTGAAGTAGAAGAGAATGGGGAAACAAGACCAAGTCGAGTATCAAAGCGTGGAACCAGTACTCCCTACCACTGATGGTCACCAACGTGTGTGTCGCGCGGTTCAAGTGAAGCTGTGCGCAAACGTGAAGGACTTGATCTTACGCCGCGACAGTTTCTTTCTTCACCAAAAACTCGATCACCTCCTCCATCATTTCGTCGGTGTTCGCCCCAGGATCAGTGTCCTTGCCTGAAACGAGATAAGCATTAAAATTATTAGATTTATTCTGCGATAGAAGAGTTCATTACGGACCTGATCAATTATTTTCAGCTAAATTTATCTTTCTTGGAGCCAAAGTAGAACTACTTAACTACTAGTGTAGTTCATTTATGAGTCGTGTACTCAAATATCTCAATCAAATATGAACTTGAGATAATTATGACACTTTTGAAAAAGTTTATCAAGCAAGTTCATGACAGCGTACTTACCCCGTAACTTGATGCGTTCGTGTTTCTCCGAGTTCAAACGTTCTTTCGTCTGCTGTCTGTACTCGTTGAACATTTTGATCAGCTTTTGGCGTTTCTCGATGATTTCCTTGTTTGCCTTGCTGCTGCGCATCTTGTCCTGGATCTCAAAGGTGGCTGTGTACTTTTTCATGTTTCTCTTTATATCCTGTCGGAGAAATTATTGATAATTGAAGCAAACTCGCCATTACGAAAGATAAGTACTCCCGCCTATCCGAGAGCATGCATTAAAAACAAACTCTGCATACTGGCCGTTGAACAGCATAACCTCGAGTTTCTCATACCCCGTAGTTCGCCTTATATTTCTTTTCTATGGATTTAAGACTAAAATTTTTTCCGCACTACACATAACCTAAGATTTAGGGTTATCATTCCAAGGCGAATGACGTACCTACGTTTGTAGCTTTATCGTCACTCGCAATGGCCGAATACTAAAATTTTTTACAATTGATTCTGCAGTACCCCTAAGCACAAAACATGTTAGTTGCTTCTGATAAAAACCCGGACGTATATTTTAGAACAGGCTAGCATGTCACAGGTTAATTCCCGTCATCCACTTACTCCCCCACGCTGACGGAGAAGTGCAGGTGCGTGACCAGACAACTTTAGAGCTACATTAAATTTGCGTATCTTAATTGCGGTTCGACGCACACTACTTTCATCTGTCCAGCCGACCCGACACGTCAGCTATTCAGCGCCTTCTTCAGTCCATCAAGCTACACCAATATTTGCCGTCGGTTAACATTCCTCTCACGATCTAAGTTCTGTAAAAAGGAGTCCCTGTTCGATACCTTACTCGAGCTGATTCATTTTTCCATACTGTCCTGTTTATCTTTCCATACTTTGGGCTCCATGGTGTAGTGGTTAGCATGATGGCCTCACAGCCGAAAGGACCAGGGTTCGAGCCTCAGCTCAGGTGGGGCTTTTCACGTGACTGTGGAGTACTTCCCTTGGAAAAGGAAATTTAAACCACATATTCCTCACATCCTCACCACACCAGTAGTTGTATGGCATTGAAAATCCAACGTTGAAACATGTTGGAATTAATAAAGGTTCTGTTTGTAAGTCTCTTAATACGATGGCCATAACTAATTCACCATCAGCAATTCTTGCACCTATACCGCGCTTTCATTCTTTATGAATAATTCCTCACTATACGTCCCTATGAACTCTATAACGCACTTCCTCCATGCCATGAACTCTCGTTATGCGTATGTTTTAAACCGAGACACTAAGCAAATTGAATTGATCTAATGGCTGCACAAAAAATCTAACCTTGTTTTAGGGAGGATCAAAAGTCAAAAAGAGATGTGGGTAGTCACTAACAATACAGAGCCCTACCCCCTACGTGCGGTGAGCACGAACGTCCACAGGGCGTTAGCCATCAACAAAAGTAGGTGATGCAATTTCATTGATGTTTTAACCTTCATCAGATCACACATTCAGAGACTATTTTATACAGTTTACATTGACCCAATTTTAATGAAAATAACATACCTTGAAGTCCTGAGGAGTGAGGGGCGAAGGAGGTCGCGGTCTGAAGATGAACTGACATAGCTGATCCAGAGCCTGCTTGCGCAAACACTTCCCTTGGAAAGACCACAGCCAATAGGCGTTGTCCACCTGAACACAAAAACTGATGCATTAGTGATGAAGTTGATTTATCATTGAATTAAACCAGTGGCAAGGTTTTAAGAAATTAGTTCTCAGGTCATTTGCATCTGAAATTAAATTTGAAATAAAAATGTAGTTTTTAAAATGATGTAGTTGATGTAAAAATGTAGTTTTTTGTTAAGAGTATGGCTATAGGTCATGAGATACCGAAAATTTATTGAATTGTCTTGCATTTTATGTAGGAGGTATTTTATTGGAAAAACGTAGAGGCAGTGTAAAACCAATAGAACATTTATTGCCATTACCTTGTGTTACCACTGTTCATATTCGGCATCATTACCAGCGAGTGTCTAATGAACTGGACGCCATGCATTTATGGGTTAAACCGAACACTTGTTACTTGCGTGTTAAAATTTCCGGCATCACGAAAGTCATAAGATCTTTAACTAGAAGCAATTCTGCAGCAGCTTACCTTTGAACTTTTGGAAGAACTTCACAAAAAATATAGTCAAACTTTGGCAAAAAATTACATGTTTTATATTCAATGGTTTAAGAGCTTGACGTACCTTACAGTACCCAATACTTATTGTTATATCTTTGTTGAACATAAATTGTTTTCTGGTACAGTTTTTTCAAGCCTAAATAGATAACTGATATCAATAGCTTGGCTTCTTGAGCAGTGATAACCGAACAACACTATCAATTACTCTCGCTTAACCAGACGTAAAATAAAGCAACAAAACCTTACAACAGCCTAACACTTAGTCCGCAATTTTCTACACAGGAAACATTTCATGCACACAAATATCTACGTTGCAACTTAAAAATGAAGGATTTTATTTTTACAAATTTTGTTACCCTATTAATTTTACTTCTAATCCAGACTAGCATATTCGAGTAATGAACACAAATATTATGAAAACTTGAAAATTTGTATTCATATACATTACCTTTCTGGTTACATTAGATTAAGTTAGATGACCACATGTACCATATATACGGCGCACATCGCGGTCAGTGTTAGACTCTGGAAAACAATGAAGTCGAAGCGAGGTCGATTCTCTGCACTAATGTATCTCAATACAATTAGAACGATTTCGAGACTTAACTTCGTGACTCCCGTTATAGCAACACATGTTTTTTAAGGGAACACCACTAGCGAAAGACGGCCGGGCAGCCACCAAAAACTGACCTTGTGTCCCCACCAGGACACGACCGTCGCGACGTAGCGGCCAGTGGGGTCCCACTCGATGTCCGTCACCATGAAGTGTTCCGTCACCTGCATCACCTGATGAAAGAGACGTTACAGCCCATGACAGGGAAATGTATTTATGGGCTAAACTTGGCACGAACATTGCAATATGTTAAGGTATTATCAAAAAGAGCAATTGAGTACGAAATGTATTTACGTTAATCATTCAAATTACGGTGTAGATCTTTCATAACTTGACATCGCATTGTAACAGTGCACTTTCTTTCACGTCAATGTGTTTAAATGACATAGAATTTCGCCAGTATTCCAAGTTAACACCAGAAAACGGTTAACTGCACATAACCTCAACACCTAGTCTAAAAGAGCATGATCTTAATACTGTATATCTTGTTGGGGCTCAGGACTTTGTTCTCTAAATATCAACAGAATATCTCAAAATTGTGAACAGTATGGTTTTATGCGAGTAGAGAATAACTCTGAACTGAACAGAGCATGGTTATATACATATCCGAGCACTTGACTACAAGCTCGTACAGATGTAAAACAGGAACACACGCACTTGGAAGTCCTTCGTGTCGATGAACTCGAGGGCGCCGCTCATCTGCCCGAGGCCGGCCAGCACAAGAAACTGGCCACGTGGTGACCAGAAGATGGAGTTGCAGGCGCGTTTCTCAAGCTTCTTGAGCTCTGAAGGGGCTTGGCCCTTGTTTACTTGGTAGAAAGTCACACTGATTGAAGGAGACTCTCCGCTGATGATGGCAAACTTGTTGTCCACAGGTTCCCACTCAAAGCACTGCAGATATAGAACACGAACGACATGAAAAAAGAATACTGTAACGTTTGGTTTCTTCACTGTGAATTAGGCACATAGCTCATGAAATATGATCGTTACGAAATTTGACCTAACACACAAAGAACAAATAATTAAATGAACATATAACCCTCTATTATAATCAACATTAACTACAAAATCATTTCTTCAGTTCAATAGTTCGTCAAAACTACCTTACTAAAAAACACATAAATTTGATTTCCGTGTGCCTATGTCGTAAGCAACAACTATGTTGAGTAATAAACCTAGACTTTTAATGACAGGTATGGACGAAGCAAACAGTTGAGTTAAGTGACAAACAAAATGACAGGATCAAACAATAAAATATTAAGGCTTCTTTGATCTATTATACGACATATTTCTTTCTCATCTCTCGGCGCATGATACTTACGAGGATGTTTTCTTTTATTTCTATGCTATCGACGGGGATTCCTTTTTCTCTCATATGAAAAATTTCAAAGCTGTTGTAAATTCCAGTATACTTGACTTCGTTTTTCTCCCGCTTGGCCTTGGTGTACCGTTCCACCTTGACACACAGGTAATCTCCACTCTTCTGCCAATACATTTTGCAGGACGCCACGTTGAACAAATTTTTAGACCGCACCTGTAAAAATAACACACGAAGGGATTTCAAAACTGTCATGAATTGCTACATAATAACTATATTAAACATGATCACCATCTTGACTTTGAAGTAACTTCACAATTCAAGGGAAATTAATGTTCACATATATTTTGAACCAAATTACAGTTACATATCCAGGGTAAACCCCACAAGATATTTCGTTATGATTTCTTAATTCACTAACGGTGTGACCTAGCAGTCATTGACACAATGGGTGACAAAACTTGCACAAGATTTTGGCACACAGATAACTTTGCAAGTTAACGACATACTCAATTGCTAGACAGACATTAATATAGCGAGCACACACTTCAAACAGATAAGATAACACAGCCATGAATCCGAAATTACATTCATAATAATTGCAACTTTTTAGTACCGCATCGTTCAACGAAATTTTGAACCAAATTTCCAAATATTCGTATCAAGTTTCTTATATTCTTCTTTACCTTCGAAAAACATAATCGCAATATCATAAAACATAGCTGTAACAAAGAACAGGTGTTTGCAATGAAATCAAGTACTTCCAAAACAGCACATTAACAGTAGCAGCCAAGAATTTTTAAAACTAAAAAAAGGCCAGTACACCCCACATATTTCAAGAACAAGCCGTAAAATCGACTAGCGATAAACACTGACCTCCTCTCTACTAGGGATGGCCATGAGGGATACTTTGGCAGGCACGTCTTTGTTCTCAGCGATCCAGTAGGCGATGAAGTTGTTCGTGGGCGACCAGCTGAAGTCCTTCACGCCATTGATTTTGATGCTCTTCTTGTCGAGCAAGCCGAACGACTGCAGTACAAGATGGACATGAGCAACACATAAGAAAAGCTGCTGATCGGTAATTCCGTATCGTGGGTCGCTCAAATTAATAAGATTCATTTCAAGTTTTTTTCGGGGGTTGCTGAGAATGCGTTCTTCTTCAACTGACGCCAGAAGTAATTTATCTTGAAGACCTTATTTAATCAACCTTAATAAGCGAACAGTAATATTGAAGTTTGAGCGCAGCACTTGAACCTGTCGGGAAAATAACTATAAATTGCAAGAATTTGTTAAGCAGATCGAAAGATGACATTTTCTATCATTTCTCCTAGAGGCTTGATTACACTATACTAAAAGCACAGAGAAATCTTTTCGAAAGAATAGTGAATCCAGCACACATTGTACACATTACCAGCGGGACTGCGAAACAGCGCTTCGACCTTTACGAGCACCAAATTTGCGCGCAACACTCACTGGCGTTTCGTAGACGCTGATGAGGTTTTCGCCGAGCCGTGCAAAGTACTTGTCGTCAGGTGACCACTTGAACACTGGCCAGACCAGCATGCGCTCTGCATTAAACGACCGCTTCTTCTGGCCTGTGCGGAAGTCCCAAATGAAAATCGACTTGGGCTCCTCTCCTCGCTGCTCCACGGTTGGAGAAAATGTCACAATGTATCTGGGTTGGGAAGGGAAAAGGACGAACCGTAATGTTTTTGAATGAAATTACGAAAAATAAAAACGTGAATCAAAATAGAGTTAAATCAATCAAGGAAAATGGTCAATTTTGAAAATGTTGAACTGTTCTTAAAGCTCCACGTGGCTATTTTATATTCCTAACACATTGACGAGAGAACACCCCAATGAATAGTTAACACTACAACAGAAGCAGACAAGAACCAAAAAAAATTATGTAGAATAAAATGGAACAATTTCTTACAATCAGATCATGAGAAGCACTATCAGAACGGAGAATAAATTTAAACGATAGTTCACAAGAACTAAGCATCTTCCATGTGTGTATTTTAATGAAAATTTCCACACGAGGTACTTACTAGAATTCGCCTCATTATGCAAATTTTGGTGCATCATTACTCAACAGCTGATGTAACTCGAGACAAAACAAACCAGATCAAATCCCCTATCCTTTTAATGTACTCACTTTTCCATGGGAGAAAAATCGATGAACTGTACACCAGGATGATGGAATTTTTGTATTTGTTTGAAGTCCTGTCGTCCCCATAGAGCAATGCCCTTCTGATGGAAGGTAGCTAAGCACGTCCCTCTCGGCGACCACCGCACCATTGTCTCCGTCCAGCACTACACAGAAAAAACTACCTCAGTATAGCATGCAGAAATACAATTAAATTCAGCCACAATGCCACGGCTAATCTGAGCGCAACAAAAAAAGACACTACTCAATCGTCCATTTCAATTCGCGTAAAATTTGAAAGCTCTTAGGTACCATATAAAATCGCCCATTAGGTCATTTCACTGCCAATCGAACAAGCGCAAAATAACGCTTGACAAAATCTCCCAAACCCAAACCTCATCGATTTCAACACTATGGATAGTTCAAGAGCTCCAGGTATCATATGAGACACCTGCCTTGACTCATTCACTAATTTAAACAACTCTTAAACATTAACCAAATATAGTAGGGAAATTAGTGATCGAGGTATTTCATCTATGGCAACGTATTAGAAAAAAATACGTGAATAAAAAGGTAGGAGAGTACTAGTGAAATGTCTAGTATTCTCTCTAACAGAAGGAAAAGCGTTCGGCAAAAGTGAAAAATTCCCAATAGCCTCAGTAAAACTGAGCACTTCAAATTCAGGTGTAGCTTTAGAATACACAGATAGTAATAAGCTGTGTATCAATTACTATCGGTTGTCATCAGTATCAATTTCCTTCTATACTATCCTATACATCCTACATTGGCTCTAAAAGAATAAAAACACCGAAGTTAAATGGTTGATATTGCATTCGTTCCACATTAGGCACGGAGTTTTAACTCAATAATGAGCTTTGATGAGTAAAACATGGTAATTTCATTTTTAAAAGGAACTTGAAAGGACAAAACGTGCTTTACATTGGTGCTAGTCCCCTACTACCTACTAGAATACTTCTTTAGTTCTACACTTATTAATTTCTCTAGTCTTACATGACAGCCTTATAGTTAGTTGTACCACGTTATTCACAGTATGATAGAACATTTAAGTTCGGTGAACAAGCAACAGGAAAAATGGAACTACCCGATACAAAATACACGTACAAAATGTAGTAACTTTGCCTCATTCTCACTCAGAAGACTTCAAACAATGACGTCAATTACGCGACAACAATACAGATAAACAATATTTGCCTGAATTATACAATAGATTCAGAAATTACATAACCAGTCAAATTAGAT
>VOMN01133820.1:0-12423 GCA_014899125.1 Orchestia grillus | reverse complement strand
AACGGCCGAGACATCTTCAAGTACATCCAAGTAGAAGTTATGTTACCGGAATCGAAAATGAATTAAAGAGATTCCCGTAGAAATATGATGGGATATTTGTTTGAGTCATGTGACCATAAAAAACACCTTTTAAATAAAGAAATTCTCCGTCACCTGTGGCTCTACATAGACCGACACTGGTACTTGATCAAAGATAGGCACAATTAATTTTCGCAAAGTTCATTTGCCCGCAGTGTAGCGCCGCAGTCGGTATGCTGGCTACAGAACGTAAAGGATAAAGTTTTAGAGCAGTTTCTATGGGTAGAACGACCGCAAAACAAAAAATAAATTCTGGACTTCTTCCACTGTCCTCGGGAACAATCTCGGATAACAGCAAAAAACTCGTGCATCACACGCCTGTGACGGACTGATGATTGATGAACTTTCTCCAAAACCTGCCCGCCTTGTTAAACATGACTGTGTCTCTCCATGTGAACAAAGTCAAACAAAAAAATCTAATTAATAAAATTTAGTTATCTATGTTCATCTTTACATATACGTACACTTGTCATCAATCATTTTTTTAATAAATGATGATGCCATGTCCCGAACCATATACAGCTACCATCTTACATGACATAGTCTGAAAGCGTGTGTAGAAGCCAAATGATGTCAGATGATTTTCCGAAGGTCCTTGACAGCGAAATTCATTTAATAAAGATCGTTTCTCCATTGAATGCGATATAATTTTTCATAGTAACAACGTTCTCACCGATCGCAATTGCATGATTCAAAAGTGAATCAATGACCGTATGGAAGCAAATATTCACGTAAGCTGGCCCCTGAAAACTCCAGATTTGAGTCATGTCGGAACTTTTTGGGATGTGCTACAGAGCAGAGGGAGCTGCCCGTTTCACTGTTTTTTTTATCAGTGTTGAAATATTTGGGCTAACGACTGCCACAACTAATGGCAGAATAAAAAGTGCAGTAATGGTGGAGCCTGTACCATCAATGCCCCTCAAAAAGACTGCTACAATTAGCTCGAAATCACTTATTTTTATTATTGTAATCGATGACTTTCGTTGATCAATTGGAATATTAAAAGGAAAACTGCTTCTCAAACATAGACATTTAGATTTTACTCAGAAGCACAAGGAATATGACAAGTTTTTGCATCGGAGGAACTCCCGAATTTCCAAACTGATAATATCATAATACCCATATTGCTTAGCAGGTGGCAAGACGGAAATATAATCGATATTTTTACGACAGGAAGCTTTCAGAAAAGATGGGTCTTCTACTTTCACTAATCTGGAGGCTTGAGAGCTCTCGTGGTGCAGAAATTTGTCTCCCATTTTTGTCTTCGAGTAAATGCTAGTAGCACAGTTTCCGCGAAGCATTTTTCCGTCTCGCTTTATTTACTTCAATTAAACCAAACAAGTGGTGTTGCTTCAGGTGCGCGAAAGTCGAGATTGATTGAGACGAGACAGAAAAAATGGAATTCTCAATAGGACTGTTGGAAATGTAGAAAAAATTATCTCCTGTCGATAATGGACGATTAATTTTTGTTTTGCTTCCAAATTTTTATTAATTCGACTCAAAAAAGGTTTTCTGTTTTCGAGAGAATCATTTTTGTACAAGACCATCAAAACCAGCCACGGGTGGTTCGAGCTGTAGAAAAAGTGCTACCCACAACAGTAGCAGTGTGTGGGAACAACAAATTCACATCTTTACCAGACATGTATGCGCGCGAATTAATCCTCGTTGTTTCACAACCCAGCACGTTTGAGCTAGAGCCCCGGCGCCCCCAACGAGTGGTGAGAGTTTTCAAATGTTTCACACAGAATCAGTTGGATCAGTGCTCTGCGAAATGTATGCAATAATTTATACGAGGGTATTACACGTGTATCAACTTGGTTATTGTAAATCTCCCAGTGGACAGAGCAAAAACAGCCTAAAATTTCAGTTCAGAAAATCATTTATCTTTTTATCAACAAAAGAATTAAGGAGAAAGTTGTTAATTAGCCAATTAAAATGATGAGCAGCGGTTCTTAATTAGAAGTTAAGCGCTATGAACTGGCAATGAAGATGCTCATATGAGTATAGTAGAATGCCTGCTGCATGAAATAGCATAAACTATTTACTGCGGCTTTAGTGCTGATATTTAGTGGCTTCTTAACCTAAATTTGAAAAAAAACTCTGAATTTCAGATAAATTATTAATACGTATGGGATCACCATAAAGTATATAATAAATCTCTGAAATTTGATATTTCTATATTTTTAGAATGCAGTTGATTCAGCGCAAAGATTTTCCTTTAATTGGAGAGGTATAGTTTTAGGACATATTCATAGAAGGTACTAGACTAACATATATCTAATTGTAGATATGCATCAATAGTGATACGTTTTTCTGCTCAGGTCATCCACTAAAGAAAATAAACGACGAGCGGAAATGAGATTCAAACGCTGAATCCTTACTGAATTTGCGTCATGAAACTTTCACTGTCGTCCATCTTGACTCACAGGAACGAACTTTTACAACTTCGTTTCGAATTTCTTTCAAAACGTTGTTAAAAAACACAAACCACAAACAAACTGAAGGAGTCACGAAACATATCAGGATACCGCGAGATTTCAAGTTCGACTCTTCTATCGCTAAAAAAGACACTATGAAGTATAGAACATGGCGGCACTCCACTTCAGCCCATCACGAGAACTCGCTAACTTCTCATGTGACATTTCCGCTAACCTTGGTCGCATGCAGGAAAAACGAGGAAATCCTCAAAGCCAAGTTCAGGTGCTAGCAGTTGAAACAAGTTTCTGAATTTCTCAAAAGATTTCACTGAAAAATTTTGCATCGAAAAGTCAATCCCTGCAAAAGTTAAACCAAAGTTCAGCTCACACTTGTAATGAAAGTTAAAACTGCGTGTGTATGTTTACGTTGTCGTACTTTTTCCACTCTCCTACCGAGTGCTGTCTACTACACGATTTGCACGTCATATTGCAACAATTCTTAATGAAAGAACATGGTAATCGTGAAGTAATGATGCTTATTAAAATCGCCAATAAATGAATAAATTTCACCGTGGAGGGTGACGCACTGGAGAGTTGTATAAAAATATATCATTCTATTGATATATGTTCATCGGAGGGTGCGATAACTCTTCTATTCTAAATTTTTTATCGTGTTAGGATTATGAATGAGTCGTGAATACACGCCATACAAATAAGAATTTCAACGAGTACGTTAACCAACAATAGACAGGGAAGGCACTTGGAAAAGCCGCCCTGCTGATTTATGAGCTAATGAAACTAAATTGAATTTATTAAATGAATTCATGAGCTAATTATGAAATTAAGTTTATGAGTTAATTATGAAATTAAGCTTACGAGCTAATTTTGAAATGAAATTTATAAGGTAATGGAATTGAATTAAATGTACAATCCAGGGAGATTGTGATACGATTTCGAGCGACGAACACCTAAGGAAATTACGTTCGTTAACGGTTGGGAGCTCTGCAATCGCCAGATAAGATGAATAAAAACAGCCTTCACTGATAAATTAGAAAAAGAAATAATGATTTTCCAACTCGCAACGTGAGTGCACGTATTGCTCTTCTCGGAAGTGAAAAAGTCGAGGACTGATATCGTATTCCTCCTGGCCTGTTACTTGTAGATTGTCATTTTTCTCGGTCATGGAAAATTTCTCACATAACAAAATAATGGTAAGTAGAGAAGAGCTTCAGCTCGAGTTTTTATATTTTTCTGCATCAACCTTAAGAATTTTACAACAGTGGTAAAATTGATGATTTTAATTCCTTCAAAATGATCTTTAAAATAAGAAAAAATTATAATAAGGGCTTATTCCTTCTCTTCTTGGTACATTTCTCCATAATTCTAAGCCTCCCGAACTTCTTCAGTACGGCACTGGCAGGTGTTGCTTATGTTAAAATCGAAAAGACAAAAAGGAGTATAGGGAACAAAATGAAATTACTATAGAGAAAGCAAAATGAAAAGTCACTTGCTTCATTCTGTCGAGCCAATTGAGCGTGGCACTCATGAACTAACAGAAGATGCGATCAAAGAACAGCAATTTTTTATTACGTAAATTTCACGAAAATAAGGGAGGCCAAATGGAGTTCGAACGTGCAAAAGAGATCAAAATTAACAAAATGAAAGAGAGGCTCAGACGAGCATACGTAACTCAGGACACTTGAAGAAAACCATGAAACGCCGTAAAGAATGTTTTAGTTCTTGAATGCAAAATTAGTAGTCAAGTCGAGTTTTGTGATACGAATGGTGACTGAACATTCCGTATGGGAGAGCATGCTGTAAAATAATACATTTGTAAATTTGATAAAAGAACTCTCCAGAAAGAGAATCAGGAAAATCTATTCTAGAAATAAATAGCAAAAGAGGATTGTAGCACCATAAATGCCTCTAAGAAGGAGATAAATGAGTCCGTCCTCCTAAGCGTAGATTTTTTGCTTTTTGCTGCTGCTGTGAGAAATCGATGACAGTTTGACGCAGGTGAAATGATGAAATTATCAGCTAGTGCGTTATGTGATCAAAATAATAAAGTCTTGGTATGTGTCCGAATGATTACATTGAGGCATGAAACGAAGCTATTAAATTGTGGCACTGCTAAAATATTGGGATCGTAGTAATCACAGATGTAATTAATGTTGATTTAAACGCAATCATTTGAAGGTGACGTGAACAAGACCACTGCTAGCTGAGAGCTACAAAATGAAAAAAACATCGTAGAGAAAAAACTTCTCGAATGAACATAAACAAAGTGATTGCATACAGATTTTTATAATAGTTATAATACTTTGTTATTTGAATTTAGCAGATAATGTTGGGTTAGTTCTTAGACTGCGTCATGTTTTTACACGTATGTTTGTAATTAATCAAAACTACTCAAGTTAATCTTCAGGAACATGCAGAGGGACTTAGGCGACTTCATTTCGAGGCTCCGTCGCGCAAGTGATAGCGTACTTGACTCCTCGTCTGGAGGTCCCAGTTCGACATCCCATGAGGATGTTTTTCCCTTTGTGAAGAAAATTAAAAACAACATGCCTTAATACGCGGTACATCAGTGTGACCCAGAACGGGTTATGAAAACTATTATAATTCCAAGGTTGCCAATGCTTCCAAGGTTTTCCTGGGCTTTCCAAGGGGCATCAAATGTTCTAGATGATTAAATTGGCCTACACACTATAGGACTATGAATTTTCAAGAATGTGGAGTCTAATTCCTGCCAAGGAATAGGGACTACACGCTGAATGATTTGATTAAAAAATTATAGGTACTTTATAAAGTCAAGAGTCCATTTGTAACGATAAAAAATTGTAATCCAGCGGCAGGATACATCAGTTATTACGAGCTTAAATCCTTGCCAATACTAAAGAAGCTAGCCGTTTGATGATTGAGAAGGTAATTTTCCTGATGCTATGAGAAAATTTGACTCATATATTTCTCATAGCATATGCGTTTGTAACAGCCTATATTAATAATATGTGCCACGACATATGTTAACAATATGTTCTTCACCACATATTGAATTCAAAATATATGTTTTGACACATGTTCACAATATATTTCTAATAACAAATGTGTTTATATAACTGTGAAAATTAAAAACACCAATTCACTTCTCACACGCTGAAATTTTTTTTATTGTAATCTATATTTACGTTGAAATTTAAGAAAATAATTACAGTCGTTCAAACATTAATAAAGTATCCTATTATCCTTGTGAAAATTTTTAATATAAGAGTATTTTAATTTAATCAGTAGGACTGGTGTTTAGCATGAGTAAGTTAAACATTCGAACGAACGACCGTAGACTTTTGCCAGGTGTTGCATAGCAGCCCCACGCATGATTGCCTGTTTCTCATCCAGGGACTTCGAAACTGTGTGCCGCAATAGATTCATGAGACACACTTGTGCTTCCGTTTTGTGGCAAGCACATGACACACATAAGAAGGCCAAAAGTGTTTCGTAATTACCCCAACTGCGTGAACTGAACATTTAGGTCCTTATCAACCTCACGGACTTGGTGAAATTCGGAGTCAACTTTCTTTTCAACGTAGAGAATAATATCAGCTTGGTACGTCAAATTCAGTTTAATGCAACAAACATGATCTGAAGCAGCTAGCTTTCCCAACATTATTTGAGGGTAAACAACTGTCACGTATTAAAGAAAGAAAACATTCTTAGAAAAGTCAAAATGTACATTCAGTAAAGTAGTAAGAAATTCGGTATAAATATGTCCCGGGATTACAGTGAATTTTTAAAGAATAGCTGAACTTGAGTCCAGATTGTGTCATGAAATGACCACAACTCTAAACCCTAGAACTAGATTTCACAATTCCTTTTTAGTCTCCCAACTTATTCCCAGACATATTTTCAGACAACAATGTTAGTCCATATGATGATTTTTCAATTTGCACCCAATGAAAAGACATAATTTGAAATGAGGAGATATAAAAAAGATTCATGTGCTTAGAGGTTGATAGTGGACGTGTTAACTCGTCCCCCACGTTAATTTCCAATCAAAGATTTGCCTAGCTCGTTGGTTTAAGATCTGTAGGTCAAATCAACGAGTCAGCTCATCCTGGACAGAAAACCTGTTGAGCGAAGGTGAATGAACTCCTTCGCAAAAAAATTTAAAGCCACAAATTCCTGATGGTCCGTGAAACAGTTGCATTGAGAATAGATTTCCGTATCCGCGAACCGTTCGTTCACTGGTCGAGTAAATGCGACACGTAAAAAAAACAATTTTGATAAGCAAGTCGTAGGCTTGAAGTGCCAGGTATTAAAATGGGGCTACAAATGTTACGTCAAAGAGGGAACTTTAAAATGCATTGACGAAAACTCCCTCGATTGTTCCTTATAAACTTAAGAGTAAGTTTTTTGACTTAGTTATAAAACAGCTCACTAATTCAAAATCCTCCACCTTAACCTTTCCCTGTATGAATTATTGCAGCGCTTCAATTCACGAGGAGACGCGATGACAGAGCTGTGACGGCTGCAGACATGACTAACTGCTCTGAACGAACTTCCAACAACGCGAGTAAGAATCGGGTTTTCAATAAAAAATCTTCAGGAAATAAAAAATGTCATTATTATTTATTTAAAGAACACCTCAGCGTGGGCACGCTATGCCGTTAAGTAGGAAAATTTTGATACACTGATTAGCAAGTATGCTAATTAGCTCGTGATTAGCCCCTGATGATCCTTGATGAAGCGCATGATTATGACTGTATTAGCACGTGATCAACAAGTGATTAGCATTCGCTTAGCACAGGATTAACACGAAATACGGGCAATATTAGGATGTGATTAGCAGGGGGTTAACACGAGATAAGCACGTTATTAGCAAGTGATTGGCATTCGATTAATACATGATTAGCACAGGGTTAGCACGCGATTCAGACAATATTAGGATGTGATTAGCAGGTGGTTAACAAGAGATAAGCACGTTATCAGCACGGGTACGACCAAAATCAAAACCCTGTTCGTTGCTGAGGCTCAAATGTTGGACGTGAGAAGCTGCGCGGTGTTGTATGCCCTTTTTAAATCCCAGCTCTAGAAAAATTCCTGTTTACCAAAATCAATATTTTTTTTTCCTGTGAGCCAAAGACACGCGCCTCATGAGGTCTTCTTTTTGAAACTCCACATGACAAAATTCAACGTTCAATTGCAAATGTTTCTTGGCGGTTTGTCTTTTCTTCAATGGTTCCATGAAAATCAGAGAAATTTTCGAGAGCGATTTCTCATCATTCAGGATCGCTCATGTTCTTCCAAACGTTTTGTTGCCTAGCAAAACTTGCAACTGAATCGTGGATTTTCACATGTGAACAAAATTATCGCCATCAAGAGAAATTTGAAACAATTGCGTAAAGCAATAATTCAGTGCTTTTTGTTTTAACATTCCATGAGTCTGGAGGACGTCTCTTTGTCCTATCATTGAATGCATTGTTCACATTCAGCCGAGTTTGCTCACACTCGCAGGTCAAGTTGGAGGGCACAAAGAAGAGCGCCAGTGTGCTCATCACCCAAGCGTTACTCAAAAATTTAACCATTTAAAAAAACGTAATCTTCGAGGGTAACTCAGCACTACTGATAATTAATTATTTTTGCAAAGATAAGCATTTTTCTATGCACATTCTGCCGTGACATGTGAAGTAATTTCATCAATTCATCAAACTTATTCCAATGTAGTATAGGTGAACAATGTTAGCGACATTGAAGGTTTGAGTCTTCAAAAATATTGACTTCAGAGCACTGACATGAAAGTTTCAGGGAGCTCATGAATACTGAAATGATGGTGAAGCAACTCCATGAGTAAAGACAAATAGCTGAAAGAAATTCCCTCTTAAGTAAATAGTTAATCGTAGATGACTAAGTGATTAAATGTTCATGTTTTTTTCAAGTGTCCTGAGTTACGTATGCTCGTCTGAGCCTCTCTTTCATTTTGTTAATTTTGATCTCTTCTGCACACTTGAATTCCATTTGGCCTCCCTTATTTTCGTGAAATTTAGCCAACATTACAATTATTTTTGCTGCTCAGATAACGCACACTGTTTTTGAAAATTGTAATTCAGAAAGCACTGAGTCGAGAAAAATTAGCATTGTGCTACGATAATTTTTATAGTCGCCAGTTATCCTTCAATCCCCACTATTCCCCAGTACTAGAAGTTCTTGGCAGTGTTTTGGGTGTTGCGCTAAGGCCCCCTCACCCTTCCCTTCCCCATTTCCATTCCCCAAAAATGTAATGAAGAGCATGATTTGGAAATACCAACGTCACACACATTCACATTTGGGTCGGATCATGAACTGGTCTCAAGACGTAAAGCTCACCTTTCAATCGGATTTTGTCGCCTAATATTTGAATGAATTCATCGAAGAGGACGCTGCTTTCGTTGTTGTCGAGGATTTCTTCCTCTGTGTACTGGCCTTCCTTGACGTACACTACGCCGACCTTCAGCTCGCTTTTGATGAACACCTGAAAGAGGAAAAAACTAACTCAGTTCTAACTTAATTAGCCCCATACTTTAATTCAACACGTAGCTGGAGCTCAGAGTTTGATGAAAGGGATCGTTTATTGGTCGTACATTTACACTGCCAGCGCTCAAGTTCCCGTCAGCGAAGTTCAAGAACTTTTCTGCCATTGAAACCTTGAGCAGCTTTGCGGAATTAATGTTTATGTGTTACAAATTGAAACAAATTATTTCCATGATCTGCATTTTGTTTTATTTAAATTGTCGTCCTGTCGTCATGGATTTTGAATCATGTAGACACAATTTGAGTATCAAAAAAAGTAGCCATACAATGAAGTTTAAACCACTTTGTAAGGTTTGTTGGGCAAAATAGCAATCGAAATTCTTTGACGGAGCATGATAACGCAAGAAAAAAATATTTGCATTATGTACACAGGTGAATATGTTGTAGATTGGTGTGTGCCTGCGTGTTGGGATAATGTATGAAGCCCACACATTTGTGTCTAAGTTACCAGGCTGTTCCATTTACATAGCTACATTAACCTCCATCTCGAGTAGGTTAGTTAAAAATAAGTCAACACTGAAGTCACGCGTTCAAGATAAGAATTTTCGGCAAACGACTTGCTCCACAACTTTCGTTCGCTCCAATCTAACGAAATTAATATTCTTCACATTTACGAGGCCTTAAATGCACGGAAGAACTCAGCCAACATAACACCGAAATACTCTCGATCTTCTACAGAAAAATGAAATAAAGCTAATAAGAAACGTGAGTGAAGAAGGGCAGTCATTGCTGACTGAGGGCGAGATTCATCGAGCGTGCTGGCACGCATATAAAATCTATGGGTCATGAAAGTGCTCTTGACGAGAGCTTGGTTGCTCGCAATAGCAAGTAGAATGATGTAATAAAGTTCGTAACCCGAGTTACCTTCGAACTTTACGAGAGAAAAGACGCAATGGGAACTATATAGAAGAAAGTTGTTTGCTGTAAAAGCAGAGTTTGTGACTCGCTGAGTACATTGCGATGGATGGAATCTACCCATCACGACCGAGCCGACGAGATGACCTAAGAAACGTGTCATGCCTGCTGGTACAACTGATCGATAATCCACAGCTCTGCAGTTATAATATTTGCGTAAGTGTAATCACAATGTAAGTACAAACGTTGAATAAGTGCGGTAATTTTGAATACAAATACTAAGGTTTTGTATTTTTCCACGAAGCGATTAAAATATGGCCGGTTTAGAACTGAACATGATAAATTCTTTTGCATAAAATTTATTAAGACGATTATGCGCAAGTTAACTACATCCGTAGACACAACAGAACAACTTTCCGGAGCGTAAAAGTTGATACCAAATAACCCTTGATTCAAGTCTGTAGTTGCTCCAAAGTTGTACCAAATGACCCCTGTATCATGCCTAAAGTTGTTCCAAAGTTGTACCAGATAACCTCTGTTTCAAGCCTGGAGTTGTACCAAAGTTGTACCAAATAACCCCTGTTTCAAGCCTGGAGTTGTTCCGAAGTTGTACCAAATAACCCCTGTTTCAAGCCTGAAGTACAATAATGGGAATACGGTCGGTTGAATCACTTCAGTCACTCGTCCATCACTGAAAAATTAGATTTTTTTTTAAGTCAGATCAGCGTTCTGGCTTTTGAAAGTTGATTTAAATGGCTCCTGTTGCGAGTAAGATATTTATGTGTAATGATATTCCTAGTTCAGCGTTTGTTCCTTGTGCATGTAAGGTTTAAATTTTAAATTTACCTATTTCCGCAATGAATCGAATTTCTCAGTATATTTTATTACCACCAAAGCATTTTGTCTTCTACGACATGAAGGGCTGTAACTAAAACATGAAATATTTGTATTTTTTGCCTTTGAACATCAACTTTCTCAGTTTCACTACTCCTGCTTCACAAACTTGATTCACAGAAACTTCCTGCCATGCATCATGGTCGCTAATCCACGATTCTTCGACGGCTAATCCGATTTTGCTTCTTCGGTGCCTTTTGCTAGTCTCGTAGACCACGATTTCTGAACCACGACTTTTATTCCAGACTTTTTGTCGACCTGGAAGAGAGAGAATATTCCAGCTCGCGTTCTCATTTGAAACTCGGTAACTCGAATCGCTGTCAGCGTCCATCTTCATCAGCACCACTAGTCGACAAGACAGCCCTCAGCAGCGGCGGTGATGCGAGGCACAGTTAGCAACCATTTCCATTTCTTCATAGCGCAGAGAACGAAAAGTCACGTTGCAGTGTGTGAAAACTCACCAGCAATGCATTAAAAAATAGTCTTCCTTACAGCTTAAGAAACTAAAGCCCGCCAACTTAACCGATATTGTTCTTTATTCGAAGCAACAAAATATTTGTAAGAAAAATCAGCTCGTGGCCTGTGATGTCACACATACATCGTGACAGGAAAGAAGGCTCTCAACTTTACGACCCTGGAAACAATAGTTCCCACTAACGTGCAGCGTCATCACCAGACTTGATGCCACTACTATAATTATCATGACTGTATAAGCAACATTCGAATTCTTCAAATTTCTCCTCCATTTTACTGCTAATTTGAACCTTTTAATTTTTTAAAGAGATAAAAATTGCGTTTTTAAAGATTTGGTTGCAGGTAGGGAGATTTAATAAAAAAACTTTTACTGCTGTCAGGTGAACTTGACGAATATGATAACGTTTAATTGGCCTTCTATAAAGGATTGCCACTTACGTAGGTGCATGTTACGGGCGATGGAAACAGAGTAAAGTAGTTGAAATGATTCGTCTTCTCTTTGAAACGTTGTCAACAAATGAATGATACATGCAGGTACTGCCCTATCCCTTAAAGCTGAGCGAAAAATCTAGCCAGGTGGATTCATCGAAAGTTTTCTTTATTTTTACGCAGAAAAAGTGTGTGAATGGATTCCTCCAACTCTGAGTTTGCTGCATGACTTGAAACAGAGACCTCGCCGGATCCAGATGGGACTATTTTATAGCAAAATATTCCCTATGTATTAGGCAGGCATTCCAATTTTAAAGATTTCCATTAGATTATCCTTATTATTGGTTGATAGTATGCTTTTTAAGAGGGTGACTGAAATACCTTTCTGTGGATTGCGCTTGGTTCGTTTTTAATTCGTCCTCTTTTTGATTCCTGGAACAGTTGGCAGTGCTGCGATCCAGCCTTAGCAGGGCACGAGGCTGTTACTTCATCGAAGCTACTTCACTTCACGAAATCAAGGAAGTGTGCTGATATGACAAAGACCTCATCATCATGGCGATAATATGTCTTCCTATCATAATACATGCCTTCCATAATATGCCGATAATATGCCTTCCATAAGGAATCCTTAATTCCACATGAGACCGCATCCGTAAAATGAGTGAAGCTTTCACACAAAATACATACGCAATTTAATAACGATTAATTCGATAAG
>VOMN01133815.1:0-32819 GCA_014899125.1 Orchestia grillus | reverse complement strand
TTCAAAAAAAGGGGTACATTTTTTTGGAACACTCTGTATAGCCTTCTTCACAAGAACCACAAAAAATTCCTCAGTTTTTCTAATTTGAATTTAGGAGTGAAAGTTTGTGCCAAAAAATCGACACTCAGCATTTATTAATAGAAAATAACTTTGAAGTTTTACCCTTCGTAGTGATTTTTTCTAATTCCTGGTTAGTCTCTCAATTGAATTTAATTGACCAATAACCTAATTTAAAAGCAACATCCAATTGAATGTGACTTTCAAAGATCAATCGGACAATGATGACACATTTTTTCTTTTCCTCCTCTTTATTGGCAGGACTCGCAAAGCCTGGTAAAGAATTCGGCCAAGTTCCTTACATAAAATTCTTAACAAGACCCAGGAAGCTGGTCGTAGAGAGCACTTAAAAGTCAACTGAGCTCTTGCGTCTGATCGACAGTGATTTCATTTTCAAGCTTTTAAAACTTTCGACTATAATATTGAAATTTTATTGGCACCAGCGCATTATGGGTAAAGTTCTTGAAGTCTCGATACGGTGGGCCGTGAGGGACCAAAAATAGCCAGGTATGGAAAACAGACATTTCGTAAGTCATGAATTGTGCTGACCGTTATGGTAGCTCATCGTGCAGGCAGTTTTACGCACTTGGTGAAATATTGAGGCTGCGAGTTAACATCTTCCATCATTCTTCAGCTCTTGATCAGCTAGAGAAAGGTTATGGGAATATCGTAAACAGTTGTCCTATAAAGCAAGTGAATATGTCTATGAAAAGAATCTCATAGAAAAACAGTGCATTAATTCTTTTGATTTTGAAGTCTTACCTCTGTTGTGTGAATTTACATGCACCATGCTTCGTTGCTTCTACAACGTTAATTAAAAACTTTTGACGTGCTCAAGACATCGAGGTTCGAGCCAACTGCTCACGCTGGTCGACAACTGCAGGCACTCGTATTACTGACACTCGCTCAACATGAAAGAAGCAGCAAGACAAAAGTTCCCCTAAAACTTGAATGCTTTATGTTTTAAAATGTGATGCAAATATCACATCAATAAACTACGCATATTTTTTACAAACATGTGGGCTCTTTATTCCTAATGGGTCACTAAAACCGAAGGTACTAATGAAAAAATGCAGGAAATATAAATTACTTTAAAGTATTAGAACTGTTACTGCTAAGCTTGTGTCCAAAAAAGTTGATGTACAAATCAATAAATGAATTTCACAAAAAATTTGAAAAAGTGGTAAAGTTTTCCCCAGGGTTTCAACATACTTTTTGCAGCAACATTTCTAATAAATTTCTTTTTCGAGACGAGTGTTTATATTTAACTTTGTGTAAGTTACGCTACCTCTCAGTACTTTTTCCCTTACTAATACCATTATAACCCAACCGACGATGGGTCACAAGCTCCATTCAATGAACCTCTCTACTCTAAGCTCCTTACTGATTAGCGTAAGTTTCACCTTCCTGTGAAAGACTGAGAAATAATTAAGGATACCGACTGGAGGACGGACCAACTGGCCGATAATTATTTATCCATAAAGAAAATGAAATTTGTCAGTCTCGGGTGTTGCCGTCTTTCTTTCTGTATGTTCACTCCTGTCACCATTGTTACTGACGTTGAATTTTACTGGTTCTGCTGGGGACTGGAATTCCCATAATGTGTTACATTTTAATTGGAATATTTTGTCTCAGATACCTTTGTTTTCTGACAACTTGGTTGTAAATAGTGTAATCATGCAGACTGGAATACCCCAGATGTATGCACAGAGTTAGCCAAGAAAATTCAACAAATTTGTGATGTTCGGATTAACTCTACGGAAAGTGCTACCAACATTTAAGTATCTCAATTTTTAGCGTGTGCTGCATCACAGAAATGTATATGCAAAGAGTACCATCAGAGTAAAGCAGTTCGGAAGTTTCGAACGAAGCAGCAGAGATTTGGCTATAATATTAGATTTCGATGCCATTGGCTTCCACTGTACATAAATGAATAATAGGGGAGCTTCTATGTAGATGCCATTAACAAATTGATTTCAGGACCAACGTTATCACACATTATTTTTGCTTGCAGGGGATGCCGTTGTTTCTCTTGTCTGGTGTATTAGCTTAGGTATCATCGAACTGAGAACTTTTGTGTTGCAAAATAGGTTGTAGATTTTTTTAACTGTCCTGCAGCTGACTGACAAATTTGGCTTCGAATTTTATGATATAGATTGTCCAGAAATCAATAAACTCAATTTTCACATACATTGTTTTTTTCGATATACGTCAACCAAGGATGAGCATATTAAAGTGAATTCAACAACTCAACATTTGCTCACGTATTTTAAACTGTGCCAAATAAAGAATATAAACTTCATTTGGATATTAAATTACATTTAAAAAATCAAAGGTCAATAAATTTTGAATATCTATGGCGTGGATTATGGATAATTATGATTATGGATATAAATACAAATATCCAAAAATGGTTTCTAAATGGTAAATCAGTTAAAGTTATTTCATTCCCGGTTTAATTATATACCGGGACGGCTATGTTTTATGAACTGCATTCTGTGCCCATTTTCCCTGTGAAAACAATTCAAACTATCAAATGGCTCTACACCGCAGTTACTTCTCAAGATTATGTTGATACGGAACCTTTGTGAACGCCGCCTAGATACTTGAATACTGGTTGCAATTTCCTTAGAGTTACTACACACATTCAAAGTCTAAAAATTTTAATTCACCGTTCTATACTACACAAAAAATATGTGTATGATGCATTCATTTGATAACGAGAAATTTTGTCCACCATTGATCAAAGAATTTTTTAGGAGCAGAATAAAATTCTCTTATATCAATAGTCGACAACACAATTAGATATCTTACAGTGTACGTATTTCTGTCAGCGGTAAGACTACGTCTCAAAGAGAAGTTAATTGGCCATTGAATTTACTTTGTAAATTAAAAATGAGGTTGAAATGAGACAGTTGTACCCTGTGTGAAAGCTTACCTTAATTTGGTTTTCATTTTTGTTTTCAACTCCGAATTTATTTTTGGATATTTCTCACAGTGCACTAGTTTTTTCAACTTTAAAAATACAGATTGTAAACACTGGGTGCTGTAAATCATCTAAAAATTTTTAGAAATAAATATTTCAAGCTTCTGGATACCAATTACTCTGAATACATAACTGTTTTTCTACTTGCAAAATAAAGATTAAGAAACGTGGTATACGTTATTCTTTTTTTTCTTCAAATTAGGGCTCCGAACTTTTGGAAGTCAAATTTCCCGGAACAAGCAGCTTGTTCAAAACCTTGGCAATCGTGTGGAGGAGAAGCAGGGCAGGCTCCAGTCCTCTGCAAGGTTCTGGCCCTGGAGATTGGACCAATAGGAGCAATCGCCGCTTCTTTTGAAGCGTTGATTGCCACCAGAAAAATTAGCTCAATTAAATTGGCCTTTTTGATGATGAAGCTACAAGTTCATACGAGCTACAAGCAAAATTAGGGGAAATTGTTTCTTTTGACCTTGAAGATCCGACAGACTTGGGATTTTTTGTATAGGCAGTGCTTACCCATGGAGCAGCTGCGCATTTCCACTGAAAAATGTTAAGAGCCGATGGATATTAAGCCGATATGCTATTAGATTAATATCATGTATTTATCCATCTTAGAGATACTTATCGTCACTCCATATTTGATACACTTTCAAGAAATTACTTTCACAGGCAGCAATGTTAACAGAGAAAAAAGTTTTTCGCCAGATAGTCCAGCAATAGGCCAGTCTCAATCCATTTCCTATCGTCATGGGCACCAAGAAACTCCTGATCGCTTAACCCCAGAATAAAAGTAGCTTTATGCGTTCAATAATTACGACAGGAAATTTCCAACAACAGCAGCAGCAGCAGTGTCCTTGCCTTTAAATAAGAGCGTGAACGGGCCGGTTGTCATTGGACTTTGAAATTATTTGCATCGAGTGCATGACTTTGTTACGGATGGAGCTTCTGGTCTGCATAATCATGGGCGAACACAGGTTTGCATGAATGTAACGCGGGCAGGAATATAACGAGGGCGTGAATGTAACGCGGGCATGAATGTAACGTGGGCATGAATGTAATGCGGGCATGAATGTAACGCGGGCATGAATGTAACGCGGGCATGAATGTAACGCTGATATGTTTTGATAAAGCAGACCTGTACACAGTCCTACTGTAAGCACGTGCACACTCGTGCTGTAGACACGTACACACTCGTACGTCAGACATGTACGAGACGTCCCGACATATTTCTCATTTGATATCATGATTTTTTTGCCCTCGACCAGTTTCTTTTATTCTAGACCAGACTGAGCTCGTAAAACACACCAGTCACGCAAGATAATCAAGGAACTTACTTTGAAAAACCATGGGGATGCATAATTTTTTGAGGTAGACATTGTAGAGTTAGGAGTGACGACCACCTTGCTGGTCCCTGTGCTCACAGATCTGTCTGTTCGCCACCGCATTTCTCCATGAACAGTTCTGACAGCGATCGGGATCCGCCAGGGAGCGACTTGAATTATTTACCTAGATTCTGTGCACTTTCTATCGATCACCGATCAATGCATCTTTAACAAGGCATCCTTGCAATTTTTTTCCTAACGTGGAGGCATGAAAAATGCCTGATCTTTTATAATACTGAATGGTAAATAACAAGCAACGGAGCAGTATATTTTGGTTGATAGCTCGTGTGGGTTTCATTCACGTTGCACGTCTCAGTCACAAAACAACGCTAGACAAAGTTCTAAGATGTAAAAGTTGGGTTATTTTTATTAACACGGATGCAAAGGGGCATAGATGAAATACAGCTTGCATTTTTTACGTTAAAATAGTCAAAGGTCGATTTATTTTCATTTAAGAATGCCCGAAAATTGGCCTCTGAGTGAACTAGGGAACCTTAGTTACGGTCACCGAAGATTTATGTGTAAGCTGTAGGTTATTTCGCATGACTCTCTTCAATATATCAATCGACATAGTTTTTTGTAACTTTGCAGCTATACATGTGAAGTTAAAATAACTTTGTTGGATATTGTGGACATTATAACGATTTTATGAATTATTTAGTTAATACGTCCCACACTCGGTATCTATTTTCACTATTTCGTTCGACATGTAATTTTGAAAGCATTCATTTTCTAGAGCGTTGAAGATAAAAATCGGCGAGGATCAAACAATAGATGTGCGATTCTGAAAAAAATTATACCGATTCTGCGGAATTTCTTAGCGTTGTTGGACCTGAAATGGGGTGAGTTTATCGCACTATCTAACACGATAGTTCAGCACAGTACTCTAATAACTAAAGTTAACAGGGGTCTTTTTTGATGCGTTGAAAAATAACTTCATTTCATCCCCAAAACTATTCGATTGAAGAGATTCCTGATGCAGCAGAATAAACTTTTCTCTGTTCTAACAGCAACTTATGCATACATCATTAAAACAGCGGAAAAATATTGTTGGAAGCACATGAGATTACAGCCGTATCTAATTCAAAATAATTAAAAAAATTATATATCCAGCAATTATGAATATTCATTTGACCCACTGATAGAGATCAAAACTATCAAAACATACAATGTCATCCCTTGAATAAAATTTTATTACGGACACTAGCACTGCTTTTAAATCCTTGTTGAAGTACAAAGTTGAAGAAATAGCGAAAGCTGTTACCTCATAACCAGACGGGCATTCAGGGCCTGTCGAGGAGAGATACTCCGACCATTTAGATTCAGGAATTGCAGGCTGGAGTTATCTGATCAATTCAAGCTCCCTGCGCTCTGTTTTCAGTCTCGTGGGAACCGACAACTTCGAGCACATCTGAGAGAGGTGGCAATGCTAGGAGCATTTAATCTCAAAAATCGCTTCGCTAAGCAAAAATGGAATATGGAATTTAAGCTGCAGGATGCGAGTTGAATGTGAAGAAGAATGCGCATGTATACTTTGATTTATTGATTAATTTATATGCAGTGCTGCGCGTAAGAAATAAGTATAAAATTTTCCCGAGAGATAATTTAACAGCAACATAGAATGAAGATGAGATTGCTCAGATATGTTGAGCTTATACAGCAGAATAAATAGAACTTTGAAAGAAATACTGAAGCGGGAAGAAATCTGAGAAAGTACTGCACATTTTACACAGACTCAATGACTTCTGCATGTCAGAATGCATGGTAGGATACACTCAAGGCAACTATGAAGAAAGGCTCTTCCTATCCTAGGGAAGCAGAAATGCATTCAGCGCCAAAACCATATATTGAAGAGCAGAATATTGTGCTCCAGAATAATTACTTGGCGCAAAATGCCACCCAGTTCGCCTGCAGCTCAACAATTCCACAGAACCGAGCTCAGTTTGTTGGGGAAAGCTGCAGCAGAAGCTGCGGGCGTCTACCTTCTAGAACCCCTGTGAGTTCTCGGCAACTGCAGGAGCATTATTCCTCACCTGACAAATCCTCGCCGGCGAGACGTCGGTGCCGGACTCGCCAAGATAAGCGAACTTGCTCGCAGCAATAGAGTTTGTCATGGAGTTTTATGCTACACTCAATGCAGAGCACTAAGAGGTGATCATGCACTACTGTTTGTTAAACACATAAATTGAAAAAATCCGAGACATGAGAATTTTTAAATTGAATATAGTCATAACTGGTGTGGTTGGATTTGAGGAGAAATGTTCACTGCGCTATTCTTGGCAAGATCCTCTGTTGCCTCTACTTGGCAGACGTTCCTAAACGAACGGGCCTCTAGAGACCTCAAAGCGCGACGCAGCTGTGGGCGGTCGCAGAGAGCTTTCTCTTGGTGTACGTATGACAGGCTTCATGTCGGTGGGACTGTCTTGATTAAGTTGTGCATGTTACTTAGAGGACTCATGGACTCATGTTACTTAGAGGACACATGGACTCGTGTTACTTAGAGGACTCATGGACTCATGTTACTTAGAGGACTCATGAACTCATGTTACTTAGAGGATTCATGGATTCATGCTCGGGGGCTGCATCTGGCTATGCTGGGGAAAAGTTTCGATTTAGTTGTGCATGTTACTTTAGCGAGGGCTCGTGCTAGAGGTTTTGTTTGATCATGATGCTGAAAAGGTCTTTAATTAAGTTGCAGATGTTGCTAAAAATGCTCGTGCGTGATTCATTTATTTAGCCATGGTCGTGAAAATGTCGAAAAGTTATGAATAAAGAACGCTTGCGAGAGATTTTTATTTTTACATATTCTTGAAGAGTGAATGTAAAGTTGCGGGTGTTATTAGCCGACAAATGGCAAGCGTAACTTTCATCAGACTGAGATCTATCACTGAATCAATTGAGTAGATAATTACAAAATCTACCACATGCATCCACCCTCTTTGGACTTAACGAAGCAGTCATTTGACGAAGAATTTATGAGTTTCATGACGATTAGTAATTTTCAGAACTTTAGAATCATTCAAACTTTTAATAACTAATTGATAAAAACAAGAGTTTTCTCACCCATAGAAATACATGTTGATCAGAAAGACTTTTGATTTCGCATTCGATTATCACTTACACACGTGACCAATGGAAGCACATCATGAGAATTCTTAGGAAATGTGGCCAAGTTGATATTCAACAGTAATTTATCGGGAGTGAATTCATTAAAGCATAGGAGAACACATGAGAGAAAAAAACATTCATGCCATCAATACTCGCAAGCCTAACCGATCAGCTTCGGGGTACATCGAACGTTCGTGTTTGCATATATCTAATTTAACCGTTTTTTCATAAAAAATTACTTCAGAATTTTGCACTAATATTTAAAAACTTATAGAAAAAATACATGATTCAAATTTTTTGGCAGTTTGCGAAAAAGTGATACTAGATGTAAGGCACAAGTGCATTCCAAATTAGTTCTTAAAAACAATAAAAAACAATGCGTATCGCCTCAGATTTACCTGCAATTAAACCTCAGTTTAACTATATATATATAATTTTTTTAGTGAAAAAAACGAGAATTCTAACGATGGGTGAGGATGATGTGTACGTTTAATTGCATTAGTTTAAATCAAACCCATTTCGTACCCCATTCTCAGAAGGCAGCTCTCTGTATTGTTCAGTTCATAAAATGTCCTTAGTTTCAGTTTTGACCACAGGCAGTCGTCTGCTTTTGGATTGGCTTACCTTTTTCAGGTTTAAAATTGTGGGACACATAAATTACCCCTGCTTTAATCAAATTTTATTGAGAATTCATTTACTATTATTGCATGTTCCGTGGATTAGGGCAATTTTACTCTACGTTATTTTATTTCTACAATTCGAATGTGAAGAATTCTTCCCATCGATCGTGTTACCCTTTTATGAACACAAACTTCGAGCTCATCGTATTTTAAGCCAGAGAACTAATTCGTTTTGGTTCGTCCAGGGAAAGCAATTTCCCGACTGGCTTTGGAATTAATTACGGGCTTTAAGGGCAGTGATATTTTCCTTCTCAGTCTTTTCGTAATACTCGAAAAATGCTATACTAAAAATTTGTTCTAGTATGGTCCGTGAATTCTATATTGTAGTTCGAAATATATGCATACCCTGAAAACAAGTTTGTATTGGAAGAATATATTGAGTATGTCGCTAGGAATTGCAAAGAAAGAATCTAACTGAACACGCATAAACGTATTCACGTAGACTACTCATTAACCATCTTCACGTGCGCATGAAAGTTTATTAGCGTGCGTAAATTAAATAGCAGAGTTATGAAAGCATTGCAACGAGTCACGTTGAAGGATGGACGGAGCATATATACATGTGTACAACACATGTGCATCTGCGTATAAATAGTTCTCGAATCGCACCACTTAATTCCATGTGCACACGTACAGCCGCACGCCAGACTAAGTGTTTAGCGCTCGCAAAAACTTCCCCTAATGAAGATAACATTTCTTGTACAATTACTGCACGCTGCAAATATTCCGGTGAAACAGAGCTGTTACCCTGTATATATGTATACATAAATCCAAGGAAGAAAGTATTGGTTGTTAATGGATAAGTGACTTAGATAATTACGGAGTTTTTAACACATTTTTCTGACTGAACTTGACGCAGCAGTCATTTCACGAAGAATTTATGAGTTGCACGACGGTATACAATCTTCAGAAACTCAATTTTCTTATTGTATCGAATTAAGTTTTGCCCCTTAGTCGCCCATTAAACTTCCAATGTTGCTCTGTGTTAATTTTTAATCCCAAAACTGAAAAATTTAGACATACTATTTTGAAATGAGAGTAAACAATCAGGTTTCATTTCTTGAAAATTGGTTTATATACATACAAAGGGGATGATAGACAGCATGCACTTTATATGAACCCTCTTAGGCGTTGTTGTAAAATTCATACGGATTAAGGCCCTCCATTTTCCTGAGGTTAGCCCCCTTCCCCTCCCCCCTCGAGCACACTAGCGAAGAGCTGTGTCGATGTAGAAAATCTGCTTCTGATTTTTTCAGGATTTTACAGTCGTTTGGAATCATAAGAACAAACAAACTATCGCAGCTTTATTTGAGGTCAGAACTTGAAATTTTATTCAAATTTAAAGAAGATTCCCATTGCTAATACCCGGAAGCTGCTATGGTTAACACAAGTTGCCGCGACGAGTTTCTCTAAAAATAGAGACAACAGAGTGTAGTAGTAGGTGACATCGACAAAACAACTGGTAATGCAGAGGGCGCATGAGAAACATGACGCACTGGAGCGGTCTTAGAATAGCAGAGACGAAGACTGTCGATTGATCTTCTCGGAAGCGACATTTTCCACGATCGTTACATTGAATTTCAGCAAGGCTATATAGAGGCTCTGACTGGCAAAGAGATATGAACTCAAAGAACTGAAAACAAAGATTGCAGCTGCAATTCAACGTAAAAAGAAAAGACGTCAAGAGAATGCCGGCTATGTCGAAACTAATGAGCAGTCAGCTTACAACCTCGAGGTAAAGTCTTGTTTCTGTCGAGCTTGATCTTTAAGTAGCTCGCAAGGTTCAATTACTAGCACAGCCTCCGGGATACTTCAATGTCAGTGGGATCTTCTAGTGTCACTGAAAAATTACTGTGGCATTGAAGAGTCTAGTGTTACTGAGAAGTTACTGTGGCATTGAAGAGTCCAGTTTAACTCAGAAGTTACAGTGACATTCAAGAGTCCACTCATTGAGTAAAGTTCACGGTTGAATAATCTAGTGCCACTAAGAAGCTTTGTGGCATTGGCAGGGTCTAGTGACGGTGGGATATTCCCGGGCCATTGAAATGTTCCAGTCCAGTTCAGAGGGAAGTCTAGTCTGGAGAGAGAGTGACACTCTTCCTGCGTGCAGAGCTCGTCAGGCTACGTTGAGCAAGGTGTCCAAACTGGCTTGCGAGTTTAATTAAGACTGAACTCTAACAGGTTCATGTCGAGGATAAACAATTCCATCTCCGTTAATTAGCTCAGTAGAAAAGCCAGATGAACGTCGCGGCCTTCGGCCAAATTTTCAGTAAGAAATTGTTGCGGGGTGCCCGTTTTTATTCGACGCCGGTTGGTGCAGTATAGACCAAATTTAGAGTGATCATTTTTAAGTCTAGCTCGACTGGTCAGTAATAACGAGACTTTTCACTAATTATGATAGAGTTATGAAGATTTCATGATACGTGGGCTGTTCTTACAGGTCTTGAAGGTGCAAGTTTGGCATTTACTTTGAACTTCTGCGTAGTGTTAGATTTGCATGCAGTTGTGTTTCTGCTCAAAGTCCGCAGCTCAAGGAGGAGCCATTCCAGGTTGAAAAAAGAAATTTATTTGAACCACTCACTAACGGACTAATTGGATGGAGAAATAATTTATCGCTTTAAATATTCCGCCCGCGAATATTCTGCATTTTCGTACCGGACGTTCTGGCCAATGGAGTGTGTACGTATTTAGATCATCAGGTTTTTACGGTCACATCTGACACTCGTTAATGGGCTGTGTCCGTAGAAGAGGAACTTCACTGTAGTTCGAAATGTGAGCACAACGAAAGCTGAATGTTTGCACGCCATCCGATGATCTTCAGAGACCGAACTTTTGTAAAGTCTAATGGTTTTAGTCGGTTGCAGCCCCGAAAGCGGTGGGGTCATCAGCTGGTAAAGAAAATGTAGATGTTTTGATAATATGTTGTAAAATCAAGCTTTACTGTGTGTTAATTTTTAACTTGTGATAAATAACACACTGCATCCTGTCAATTTTGTTATTTCGCTCTCAAATTCGTTGTAGTGACAACAAAATTGACAAACGCTCAATTGAATTCCTTTTTTATTAAAAGAAACTTTATTTACGATAAATGGTAAACGACACCGTTTGGTTTTTAGGATCCTAATTAGTTTCTGTTTCCCAAAATAAGTTCAAATGAAGTTCGTGGGGGCGAGAGCTTAAGCGGCGCCGTGCGTCATCTTCCTGGCTAACGAAGGTTCAGTCAAGAGCCCCGTCACAATAGAGGTCCAATCATGGGAGACAAAATTATAAAATTATTAAGAATAGCAACAATAGAAACCAATGAACCAAAATATTTCAAATTATCTCCCACTATTCCACCTAAACTCTGTCCTACTCTAAAGCACCTAAAATCAAGAGTCAGTCAGACGCTCAGATTTCTGCGTCAACCGACGATGTGACCACACTCCGAAGCAGGGCACCCTCTCATAGCAACACCGGCGTCCAGGGGCCGAGAGCACGACTACAGCAGCCTAACCTAACGACTACAGCAGCCTACAGCAGCCTAACCGAAAAAACCTACAATTGCCAGCAGCCTAACTCGCAGCTCTTGGTAATATAATTGCGACGAAAAATTATCTGTAATTTAACCAAGCGAGCTCACCGGAGGTTTTTTGCCCTAGTGAGGGCTGTGGCAACTTTTAGAAGGGTATTGTGCGAAAAATAGATGAAAATAAGTTGAAGAATGTCATTCAGAGTACAATAAAGAAAAATATTAGGTCAATAACAAAGAAATCTCCCATTCTAAAAGTTGGCCTAAAAACAGAAGCCGCGTAAGCTTCTACTCAACCGTCGGCAAGACCAACTGAATTAGGCGGCCTTGAGGCCTTTCAAGGAGCGGTCCTGAGGCCTTTCAAGGAGCGGCCCTGAGGCCTTTCAAGGAGCGGCCCTGAGGCCTTTCAAGGAGCAGCCCTGAGGCCTTTTAATCTGATTAATTTAAGTAAAATACTCCGTATGATAAACATTGCCCACATACTTCCCCAAATAAACCAAAATAAAAGACAGGTTCTCAGGCACACAAAATCAACAGACAGAGAAACAAAGCACCAGGACGACAGGCGACATCTCGTGAGGCCGCTGCTGAGCACAAGCCACAGCCGCTTGTGTCGACCCTTGCTGCTGTCCCCGGTATGATGCCCTCTTCTATCGACAGTTCGGAGTATCTTGAACCGTATGTTTCAAACATATCACTGCCATTCTCTATGGAAACTTATTTGAATCCTAGCTGTTCTAAAAATAAGATCCCACCCACTTGACGATACCTTTCCTCGCTGCACCACTCCTCTAACCTCGCGTAACTAAAATCCCACTCAACATGTTACTCCCACGCCTGCCTGCACATTATTTACCAAGTCATGCGTGGTACAACATGTTACGCCCATGCTTGCCTACAATTATTTACAAAGTCTTGCGTGGTGCCTATTAGTGGAATGGATCATTATTATTTCATTAGCATAGGTGAGCGAAGCTATTCATTAGGTACTGTATTCAAACTGTCGGAAATAACCCGTTAAGATGATAGGTCTCTACCGATCTTCACAGGGTTCGTCTTTAATAGACGTTACCGCTGTTAAAATTTTTAATCTTTAAGAAATATATCTAATGAAATTTCCAAGTTTCATCGTTCCTGCCGGGTTATGTGATTTTAGTAGAAAATCATTTCATATTTTTTCTGAATGGTGCTCGCTTCAGTAAAAATTAAACAGCAAGAGCTGACATGAATGTTACGTATTTATTAAGATTGTGAGTGTAGATTTCAATCATTCACTTAAGACTGTTTCGCAGAAACCTCGAAAAATAAATATTCCTAAAATAACAGCATACTTATATTTTCATCCTCCACATAATATACACGAGCAGCAAATGTTTACAATTCAATAAAATTTGTATTTCCATTCATGCTACGAGAGCATTATTTGGCCAGAGCTCGAGAACGTTTTTAAGGATTTTGTGTTTAGGTTTTACTGAGGTCTGACTAGCAAAATAAAATATACGTGTTCTTTTTGTTGTCTGTGGAACGCTGCGACATTGTTTAGTGTTATTTATAAAATTAGTTTAATTTGATGGCAGAACTTCGGAGAGGCTCGAAGAAAGTTATAAGATAAAACTTGGCGCCAAATTATGCGCTCATAACTTGCGGCCTTTGTGTATCTTTCTCGCGTGGAACACCAACGTATGGAAATAATTGCAACAGTGTAGGAACATTGATGTAACAGCGTACAAAAATTAATGCAACACCTTAGAAAAATTAATGCAACACGGTATGTAAATTAGTCCCCAGGATTAGTAAAATGCAATTAAATTTATCGCCGTCACTCTTTATGATAACGATGCATAAATTCTCTCAGCAGGGGAGATGACGCGGATTGGATTATAAAGAACTTTAAAAAAACGTCCCGAAGATCGTTAGAGAATGTCCCGAAGAACGTTAGAGAACTTTCCGATGAACGCTAGAGAACGTCCCCAAGATCGTTCGAGAACGTCCTAAAAGACGTTGGTGAACGTGTCGAAGAACGTTAGAGAACGTCCCGAAGAACGTTAGAGAACGTTTCGAAGAACACTAGAGAACGTTCCGAAGAACGCTAGAGAACGTCCCGAAGATCGTTAGAGAACGTTGTGAAGAACGTTCCGACTCGCTAGGGGTGGTGCGCACGAGCACGTTTAGGCCTCTCGTGTCCGCCTTTCAGGTGACGGTCTGCGATGACAGCAGTCCAGCTGACTGTAGGCTGAGAGCTCAGTCGCTCTCACTTCTGCTGAATAAATTTAACATTGTAACGCAACCGAAATTCAAAACCGAATGCGGGAAAAATTAACAACAGTGATTTTTCAGTGACCTGTGTCATTTGAAAATGGATTCCAGGCAACGTTTATGGCCGAGCTTACGTTTGACATAAAATTATCATATAACTCGCTTCTCAGAGGCGATCCCTCGTAACTGTCTAGCTCCTTCATTTGAATTGAGGCGTGTTCGTATGTCTACAGTGACGTGCTCGTATGTCTACTGTGGCGTGCTCGTATGTCTACTGTGGCGGTCTCGTATGTCTACTGTGGCGTGCTCGTATGTCTGCTCTCTATCCTATTCTATTCTATTTTAGTACATTGCATTCTATACTATTCCACTCGAGAAGTTTACTTGGTTTATCACAATGGACGCCGACGTTTGTGTATTCGTATACGAAATGACAGGTTCTCGGAGGGCCTCGCAGGTCTTCCTACAAACGAGTGGAGCTCTGCCAGAAATGCGGGTCCGACTTCCCAGTGGTCTGCTGGTGCCCTCTCCGCACGGGGAGACGCGAGAGAATTGGATGAAATAATTAGACCTCTGATGATGATGCGTAAATTTTATCTTGGCAATGTTAATGAAATGAACGCATTAGCAATTTAAAATAATCAAGCGTTTGGGAAATAATGAAGCACTCAAGGATTGTTCATCTCGTTTGTTGAAAGTACTTCAATTCGGAAAGAAATACGGAAAAAGTGATAGTCTTGCTCAGTGAACATTATTATTGCCACCAAAACAGTACTGAGGAAACTCTCCAACAATAAATATCAGAATTGCAGGCTTCTAGCATCAAAGCTCATTACATAATAATTTAAATTCAGGCTGAAATGCGGAACACGCAGTCATGTCAGGTAGTAACGAAGTATTTTGCATTACGAAAGTTTGTAATTGTTTTTCTCATTTTCAGCAACTGTCGAACTTGGCAAAAGAAGAGGGAGAAAGAATATTTTAAAAACATTTGAAATGAATGTTTCAAGCCGAGACTCATAAAAAACAAAATTCCGCGGACCAAAAATAAAATGCTACATTTAAAAATGTTCGCTTATTATTGAAAACTTTCTAGAATCATTTGTAAAGAGACACACAATTATATATTTACTGGTGACCTTACGTTTCGTATACACCGAGGAACAGCCGTGAACTGGTCAGTCTATTTCCATACGTAAACTCGGTGGTGGTTCCGTAATATCTAAAATATATTTTGATGTAATGTTTAAAAGGTTATTTTCTGCACAACTATTTTCATTTTATTTACCTGTGTTTGAGCTACGCAAAAATAAAAGCATTTGAACTTAGTTGCTCAGGCTTAAAACGAATAATGAATTAACATTTCATGAACAGAAATATAATTCAGAAAAGCGCAATTTATTCTCTCGCTTTGCTACAAAGTCCTGTCCTTTTCCTCGTAAATTGATCATCACAGTCCTGCCTGAGTGAGCAAACTGCTAGTTATTTCTGGGAGCAGACCTTATGAACCACAATATTTTACGACGGTCGTCCGCTGTTGATGCGCATTTTCAACTTCGAACATGGCATCATGAAAAGAAATTTCTAATATTATTTATTCTCAGCAACATGCAAACGGCGAGGTAAATGTTCGAGCAGTTCCGCCACTACGCAACCCATTTTTTAAAATATTTTCATTTCATCATTCGCGGACACGAACAGTTTCTACGCCCAGTTCATTAGTGTTGCCCACCACCAAAATAAGTGCCTACTCTAACATTGCGTAACATCGACTTTCGGTATCGCGCAAATAAAAGTCAGTCTATGTATGGTATAAAAGTTAGTCTACGTATTTTGCCTCCAATTAAATACTTCTCCCTATTTTGTCAGCGACGCGTGAAAAAAAAATCACTGCAAAAACGGCGCTGCACCTCATTTGAGTTTTCTTTTTCGTCGTTAAAACACTTTTCGAGGAAAAAGCAGAACGCAATTTAAATGTCCGAACACTCGTTTAGATGTAGTTTCAAAGAAGAGTTTACTGGTGTCGTTTGCAACAAAAATTGCCGTCATTTTTAAGGAAGGTCGAGGGATTTTTCCTTTGTACAGACACCGACAACGAGGTGTTCAAATTTCGCGGCATTTTGTTTTGATGCATTTTGTGTTGCAGCATTTTATTTTATAATATTTTAAGTAGGTTCTAAGTCATAAGTAGAGATTTCAAGTCGTAGGTACAGGTTCTATGTTATAAGTAGAGATTTCAAGTCATAGGTATAGATTCCATGTCATAAGTAGAGATTTCAAGTCATAGGTATAGGTTCTATGTCATAAGTAGAGATTTCATGTTATAAGTATGGGTTCCACGTCATAAATACGACTTTCATGTCATAAGTATGGGTACTATGTCATTTGTACCGGTTTCATGCTATAAATATGTAGTTCGAGCCTTAAATATGGGTTTCATGTCATAAATTCGGGTTTCATGTTTAAAAGGAAATTGATCAGATTCCATAATGGAGAGCGTATGTCTCCACAAACTGGAAAACGTTGTGGAAAAACATTATTGTTCTGAATACTGAATATTTTTATCGGAAAATTCATTCAAGGATCAAAAGGTTTATTTTTCTGATACCTAGGGACTGCGATTAAGAACTCTTCCCTTGAAATTTACCTGATGCGAGAGAAACGGAAAGTAATTATTTTCTACTTCCATTGTTTCGCGTTGAGTTCCATCCTCAGTTGAGCATTAGAAAGTAAAAAATACAGATTCATTCTAACGAAATCACTCGATAAGCTGAGAAGCATTATGTGCATAGAAAAATAAAGAAACACGTGGAAGTTATCAGCCGATGCCGGTGTGCAGCACAGAAATTTGAGCAGAAATTTTAAGAGGTCTGTTATGAGTCCCTGGCCGAGTCGTGATAATTCGATGCCGAGCTCAAAGTTTGCTGGAGGCTTTAAAATGTAATTACGTCAATGCTCTTCCGCTGATCACAGGAACAATTTAAATAATGCTGTCATACGCAAGTAAGATGGGGAGGACAAAGAAACCGATCCGTTTGAAGAAAGCATGCTGCCAGCTCAGTAACTTTCATGCATAGCGGTCGATGGGTGGAACCGTGGTACTGAGATACACCGTGTGCTCAACATGGAGTGTTATGAACACTTCAGTTATCTCTATAAGTTTAGGTTGCGAAAAGTAAAGAGTTTCGAAATAAAAATAAGGGCAAAATGAGCTGTCCCGAGAGAAGCTGTATTTCAGCTCAACTATGTAATATATTTCCTTATTCTTCCATCCTCTGGTCTTATTTCTGTACCTGACATGGGTAGAAATAATAATGAAAAAATATTACAATGGTTTACAAATCTTCGGTTCTACTATGATGAACTGCTGCCCGGATAAGCTGGCACCAAAGATTAAATTTGATATTTTATTGTTCTCTTCAGTGGTGAAATAAGTTATTCCTTCAGTCTCAACTTTTAGCTGTAAGTGAACTAGTCACTGAGCTTATGATATGCCTCATTCCCATATTAAGGAATTACGTTCATATATTAAGGAATTAGAATGAACGCCCAGTTCAAGTTACTTTCAGTAACATCCAAACAACTTTTGGTGCAAGTTTTCAAAAGTATGAAAATTCTTCATGTGCTTCACAAAACACAGAACCTTGTACATGACTTGAGTCAACATTATTCCCGTTCTTCATAATACTGAGTGTAAATTCAGGAATCATTCATACGTCATTCGCGCTCTCCTGTCGCTTATAAATATAGCATGTCGTAAACTCCACACTGGTAACAGCGTGAGAGTAGTTTGGTATTTGATTTGCTTTATCCAAATTTGAATTTTAAATACCCTCAGTGATAGGAGTAGTTCCACGACCGCTGCCCGTGTACGATCGATGTTTTAAAATTAGACAACATTATCTAGTTATTGTTTCAAATCTATTATTTTTAAATATGTTCCAAGACTGAAAAAAACTGTGTTAAGGTAGGAAGAGTCTAGTCAGATAAAACAACTCGATTAAATTTTAGGTTCAAGTTAAAGGAAAAATTCCCCCTAGGGTTGGTAGCAAAGTTATTAGCTTTATTTTACGGTCATTTAGGTATATGTGTTCAGTAGAAGAATTTCTTTTTGATTTAATATTCAACATTCTCATTAAGAGAAAAGGACCAGTAAACATAAAAACAATCACAATAGGGTGAATTAGAGAAAAACTTTCAGGACTTTCTACGCGCTCTTACCTGATGACCACCTTCTCCCAAGTGTTTGTTTCTCAACAAAGGCAATCTTTTGCAGCGGAAACCAGAAACCTTTTTCTGTTGACTGCGTTGCATTGGCAAATCAGAGTAGCCAAAATTTTCTCGATGTTCTAGCCAAGATGCAGAGACTTTTTAGCTGATTGTTTCTTCTGGGAAACAATTTGTAGTATGAAAACAAAAGGGAAGGTGTTGGTAGGCGTTTTTTTTGTTCCATTTCCTCCGCTCTGTGATTCCGTGGTCGGCAAAGGAACATTTTGAGTAAGAGAATATTTAGTATCGTAAATATTCCAGTTGTCAAGCGAGCTATGGTGAGCCAATAGTGTGACATTTGGTTTCGCAGGAAACAAGATTGAATTTACCGTTCCTTGGGCTTCAAAATAACTAGAAGGATAGCATGAGCAAATGCATTCGAGGCTTCCTTTTGAGCGTAACTTGTGAAATATTTGAATTATTTCTATACCAGAACCAATTAATAATTACGATCACTGCAAAAGTATATTTTTCAAATGATTTTCTTAACTTAGGAGTTCAAGTTTTCTGAAATTGAACTCCACAGGGGGTTATATTTGTACATATTTACTTTTGTAAGAGACAATGCACGTCTAAAAAAAGTATGCCGCCTCATTTTCTGCCGGAAGGAAAAATGAATCAAGTGTGTATTAACTAATGTTTTCTGTTACACATGATTTTTTGACCTATCGAATCATATGAATTACAGATTACGATCTTATTAGCACATATCACACAACTATTAAATATTTTCAACGGAATGATTAAACAGCGATAATGCAAATCATACCGTGAAAACTTCCGTCAGCCCTGAAGGACTCTCACTGTAGAATGCAACACCAAGTTGCACTAAGGTATTTTCCGATGTAGGGTAATTTCCATGAATCCCCGTTTAATGTTAGGTCATAAACTCAAATGAAAATTAGACGACATTCCCCTTACATTTGAGTTACGATTAGTACTAGATTTTTTTTTTAGTGAAAGAAGGGAACACGCATGCCAGCGATGACGTCGGAAATTTGTTTGTGCCTGAGTAAAAACGTGTACTGAATTAGTAAACATTGTTTTTGAGTTGTACCGGCGCTGGTTATTCAAGCGTCAGAATTTTTAAAATTGTTCACCGATGAGAGTCCACAGCCCAGTGACTAGAGGGGACTGCGCTCCCCGCTGTACATTCACGAATGAATCAGGCAGAGGGATCTCCCCCTCGTACTGCAGACCCTTCTCTAATTGCATCAATTATTTTCATGCGATAAATTTTCCACCTGATAAACAGAGCTATTTGGCCTCGGTTTTCGGGTCAATGGCTACCTTCCTGAATGGAGGTAAAAAGCGTGCGATATGTTACGTTCAAAGGCTGGGAATGCTCTAGAATACAAAACAACCAAGTTTTCATTAGGTTTCCTCACTCAACTCAGAACAGGGCTCTTCTATGTTGCTATTTTCTTCTTGGCAAATCAAATTTAATAATTGAATAAATTATATGCGGATTAAAAAGCTCTCAACCCAACTCAATGGAAAGCGATCGAAGACCTTTAATGAGGCAAATTGGTGCTTAATTTTGTGCATTTCCTACTCTAAATGAAGCAGCAAATCCCAGGACTTCTCTCAATAATGCAGGTGAATTAACTAGTAATTAATGAAGCTGAAGTACTTCCAAGTTCATATCCGAGAGCTGGGCAAACTTGCCGTCCCGCAAAATTAAGGCCATTAGTCTGATTGAATGAAAAATTGTCCACTCAAGTGACCGCATCCGGAACTGTCGTGTGGAGAGCACTAAATGTTGGTCCGAAGTATTGGGAGGTGACATATTGGCCAGAGCTGAAAAGGATTTTGTAAAACAAAGCAGTAATTTGTTTTTTATGCTTGACTCTACCTATGAGGACTGAGGAGAAGGTATGGACCCGTTTCATAAGGCTGCTGTTTATATTTCGTGCCAAACTAGATCCAGTCTTATTTCATACCAATATAAGACTGAAGATAGTTTTTTACACGAGTTGAAGGCAATCATGTCGTATTTACATACAGTACATAAAACTGATGCTTCTTTTTCCTGTAAATTTTAACTTGAATGTAGGCTTGCCGCAAAAATAACTTGGTTCTTATTGGATGAATTTATTGTCGATCTACAAAGTGAGTTTTCAGAGAATTTCCGCCGAAAGACATATGCTCATTAAAAGTAACTTAGTGCAGAACGCTTTTACAAATCATAGGACGAAAAGTGTAATGATGAATGATAATTTCTGATAATATTTTATCTTCAAGACACGAATAAAAGCTGACAAACTGGTCATCAATGATGACACTGCATTGATGCTAATGTTCAGTAGTTATGTTCCAACGAATCCATCGACAGCAAAATTGTTCCGATGAAACTATGCTAAAATATCCAGTAGTTTTAACTGAGGAAAGTTTTTTTAATTTGTAAACATTTGTAAACATTTAAACATTTATTTATCACATGTAATTTACATCAGATGCAGGTTTACAATCAAATGAGGAATGACGCGTACCGAAAAGTAATTCTAACACACTTACATTCTGGCATGTCTACGTTCTCACATTCAAACATTATGACAATTTAACATTCTACCATTCTAGAATTCTAACGTTCGTACATCCTAACAGTCTTCCATTCTAACATTCGTAAATCTTAATATCCTAACATTCTACCATTCCAACAAATTTCTGGAAAATAATTGTCCCAATACAACTAAACAAAACCTCAGTCGTCTCACCTGAGGAAATATTTCAATGCTAACATATCTTCCCCAATTATTAGATCACGATGTTTGTACAATTCGCTCATGGATAAATGATAATGGAATTCTCATCGAGAACATTTGGTGAAACTTTGATTGAGTATCTCAGAGGAATAATTAAGGGGTAAAAAAAGCCGACAAAAAATATTATTATATTTAGAATGAGTACATTCAATAGCTGTCAACTGCATGGAGTTACATAGGAACAAAATATTTTGAGATTTTTAAGGTGCATACATTTGTCAGTCAATTTGTAATTAGCGATCAAACTTTTTTCAACTGAACTTTTTTTCAGTGGATTTTAAATTTTTGAGTGCCGCTGTAAAATTTTTTCAGTCGCGCACGTTGACTAACTTTATCGAGCAGAAAAGTAACGGCAGAACCTCATGTTGCACGGGGGATTTTTTCCCTCCTCCGTTCAAAATTTGAGGTAAATCTAGGAAAACTCGTATCAATAGGCATCAATTTAATTTAACTGCTCGCTGATAGGCAAAACTCTTGGGTAACCCAATGAAAATTATGATAAATGCAAGGAAACTTTCTTTTTGTGTGTGTCAATTATCGTAAAACTGTTAGACGTACGCCGCTAAAAATGACGGAATAAATAATGTTAATTTCTTAAGACGCCCTCTTATTTACGGTTTCCCTGACATGAAATATTGTTATTCGCGGTATCACTGATACCGACTGTATTCTCTGACAGCCTCGCTGATTAGTTAGAAATACGGGCCCGAGAATTTTCTATTATTTAAATCCTTCAGAGCGTGACGGAGAGACGGACGGACGGACCAAGCAAGGAACACTCGGCTAGTATCATATAGTGGGATGCAAGGCGATGATCAAAAATTTTATGGGTAGTCTGAAAAGTCAGGCTAGCATATGCCTGTAGACACCTTTACAAAACTTACAGCGTTTGTTAGTAAAAAATGAGGAAAAATCTTTGCATCTTGGACATTTTTTAATTATTTGCTCTACGTAAATATAGATCCAGAAATAAAACATGCGTCTTATCGTATGAACTCAACACGTTCACATAAATCAAGACATTTTCCCTTCAAAACATGCAGTTGAAAATGAAATTTGCCTCTGAATGCAAAACCTACTCGTACGTGTGAAACCAACGCGTTCATTCAAAATTGAAATCTCCATTCAAGTTGCAAAAAAAATTATTCGCCAACGAAAAATCGTTTCCATCCCAAAAGATTGGCGAACACGACTGCCTAAATCTTCCTCGGCAAGCGGCGTCCTCGAGTACAAGTGAATTACATCGGTGCACATGAGGCGCCGGAGACTTCGAGTTCGATGAAAAAGTACACATTGGCAATCGTTCCTCGGGCTCTGCGAGGGTAGGATGGCGGTGCTCCAATTAGGGCGGCCATTTAGTTCTGAAATTCAATTTTGTCACGAAATCCTTGTCCAAAACACGGCTGCGAGCCTTCACTGTTTCGGAGGGATAAACTGTTTTCAAGATTCTGCAGTACCTACACATTTTTGTGCTCGTCTGCAGTTGGGTTCTTTAAAAACCTTTGAAGCATTTTGTCGCTGATTTAGAATAGTTATATCTTTTGCTTTCGGTCGAGGTAATGAAAGTATCTTTCAAGTGAAGTTAAATATGCAAGTACAAGTGGACGCGCCCAATCTAAAATGGGGGGACAAAAGATAATAAATTCTTGAGTTACCTTCTTATTTACGCTAACTCTGGCACGAAATAATGTTATTTGCAGTATCACTGATACGGACTACTTTCTCTGACTATCTCGCAATTAGTTTAAGAATGCAGACCCAAGAATTTTCTTCTATATAAATCCTTATGAACGTGATACAGAGACGGACGGACGGACAAACGGGCGGACGAACTGAAGGACCAATCAACCGACCAAGCAAGCAAGACTTCGCTACTATATCATAATAACTAAGTCCATAAAATTCTCCACAAATTTAATGTGTTCAAGAGATTCGTATTGCAATAACATGGGAGAAATCATGCACAAAAATCATAAATTTTCGTAAGTAAACCCCTTGCGTTTCATTATACAGTTGAAGGGATGTCTTCACTAAGTCAGGGAACAAAAATCAGAGGATGAGTTTAGTCCATATTCTTCTCGAAAAACTTCGTTGCTGAACGTTACGAAGAAGCCGCGTTAGAGTTGAAGAGCGAGAAGACATCGCTGCATGTGTAGACACGAGCTCTCGAGTTCTTCTTCCATTACAAATGTGTAGGGAGAGGCCTTTGAAATGTTCAGATGACAGCTCTGGAGTGACCAGACCACGCCGCTAATCAAGTGACCAAATCTCCGCTACAGTCGACACAGCGGAGCTGTGGTCAGACTGCCATCTCAGCATTCAGTTTTGTAGGCTGGGCGAGAATAAACAGCTACAGCAGAGGAGTCCTAACGAATGCTCCTAAAAAATTAATAATGAGGAATCACATTTAAATCCCCAAGTCACACTTACATCTAGAGACCTACAACAATTAGGGCTTCAAGCAGTGATGTGCATGCGGTGAGTATGACCTGTTACGCATTTTAATTTAGAAGCAAGATGGGTTTCTATTTAAATACTTGGCACTCAATTTGTCAGTGAAGTCAGTGAGTAATGGTAATACCAAATGAAAGTGTTAAGCGTAACTTATGCAAGCACAGTGATATTTTAATGGTATTCTAGTTTCTTTATTCATTTACATGTAATGTCTTCACAAAAAAGCGTCCACCGATTTTAAATAATAATATCATGTATCTATGATACCGAGCCACCGTTTAATTTCGATTGGTTTCTTCACCTTTTGCAGCTTAATAAACATAAATGGATTTGCATCTTAAACTCCTGCGGCACCAATTATCATCAGTGCATACAGCAGGTAAGAGAAGAATTCTAAGTCACGCCCTCGGAGAGAAGATCTCCTAGAGTTTAAAATGTTTATTCAGCTGCGTTTTGAGTGGATGAAAGCTACAGAAATGCATCGAGATACAACTGCTGTACGGTATCATAGATACACAGGATTAAGATTTAAATTCATTGGATAAATTTTTAGGGGACAAGATGGATGTGCATGATGGAACCCGTCGGAGAGTGTCATAGTTTCATCCATCACAAGATACGGTTGGAAATGTGCGTGCTCGGACGAAAATTTTTTTCGTGCAGACACACAGGGGAAAGTAATAAGAAAGATTTTCCGGATAGTTCTATCGATGTAAGACAATTTTCTGACGCATTAAATCTGCAACAGGTGGTTTAGCAGGCGGTCAGGTGCACACTTACAATCTAAGACAGACGCCTGGAGCCAATAATCAGCCCGTTAGTTATTCTCGTGGTCTCAGACGGGCTCAAGAACATGGAAACCGATGTCGCATGAATCTAAATTTCAGCCGACATGCATGGGACATAAAATTCGCATCAAATTTGAATCAACGTTGAATAATTAATTGCCGATGAATGGTGTGGCGAATTAGTATTCGAACCTCAAATTAAAACCTCGAGACTCAGTCGTGTCATAGAGCCTGTGACGTAGCAGCCGTGGAGTAGATATAGACATAAGGACAGATCTTTACTGCATCATAATTGATAGTTCAGTCCCCTCTAAATCGTATCAAAGGCTTTTATATATTTTTTTGCATTCGATATGTGTATTATTATTATTTTTATGGATGTTCTTGCATACTTTTGTAACTTCTATTCATAAAAGTGAACTGATTTTGTATCCTGTCTTTCTTTTTTTCCAGCTAGTTTCAGATAAGCCGAAACGTTCAGTTTCATGAAAAGACGGAGTAATCTTAGAAAATGTCTTTTAAAAGCATTATCTTCGTTATCATTGTAATGGTAACAATAGCCTTCTTATTTTAAGGTAAATCCCATGTGGAGGAATGCAACTTTCCGTATCACTGATATGCTGATTGACAATACGTATCCGAGAATTTAGACCCAAGAATTTTCTTCTGCTTAATTGTTTTAGTGCCTAAATAAATGTTAGAACAAACCCATAAACTTGGCGTATTTATATGTAGCGTAGACGACACTTCTGTGCAATACAAATACAAATCTTCAAACGATAGCTGCTCCTGTCTCCGGATTCCGATTATAGGCTCAGATAACTCGTCCTCTAAACTTGAACATTTTCCCCTTTATAATTCACCCCTAACGAGCTAACATCGCAAGTTTTTAGCGCAGTTGTGGGCGTGTCTTTGGACTGACCGACCTGCAGAGAAGCTGAGGCTGCTAATTCCCGACCCGTAATCGTGCGGGCGAGCAGCATTGCAACTAAATCCACTCTGTCTTCGAGACAGACTTGGCTTCAAGTTCGACAGCACCGGAAGGGAGACCGAGGCAAACCTCCGCCTATCGCCCGAATGGTTACCGCCATTGTCCAATCTGCTGATAAATTGGAAAAGGCTTCCTCAAGTGGATAATTGATGAGAACACGTTAGCCTAATTGTGCTAATGGCGGAGTCTTGCTCAAGTCTTGAAAGTTGAATTGTGCGCAATGTTCCTCTTGCCTGCAGTGTTCCAATTGGCTGCAGTGTTTCAATTGCCCACGACTAGAAGCTGCGACTATGAGTGTGTAGGTCACAGCTGGGTTATCCAGGCGAACAGCTGGTTTCTGCGCTGTGATGAAACACTCGTACATATATGTATAGCACGTGTGTTCCATTACGATGGTACGAGCAGCTACGAAATGTCGCAGCAAGATAACGGATTGTGGGCTGGGCATAAATAGTTTATTAGATTATCGGTGGCAACACAGGCGTCAGAGAGAGAAGGGCAAGACTGTGGGTGACAACACAGGCGTCAGAGAGACAGGGGCAAGACTGTGGGTGGCAACACAGGCGTCAGAGAGACAGGGGCATTACTGTGGGTGGCAACACAGGCGTCAGAGAGACAGGGTAAGATTGTGGGTGAAATGTGTAATCATGAATGAGGTATGTGTGACATATGTAACCTTGAATGAGGTATGTGTGACATATAATCATGAATGAGCTACGCATCATACACGTAATCATGCATGTCACGTAACACGTTCGATGCCGCTTCACGTACATGTTGTGTTTTTCTACACTGAGCTCAAAGGGCATCTGTTCAATTACAATCAATCAGCTATTAAACCTGCCCCTGACGCACATGAGTGTCTTCGTTGGTTATGCATGCTACCAGATCTTCTGCCGTGCAGGGCAATTTTGATAAGAAATAGTCCGGTTTTCATTTTCAATGCTCTTTGGCAGAAAAGTTATGGTGGCACTAAAGAAAGAAACTAATTTTCTTGATGGCAGCGAATGTGTTAATTCCGTTGATGGGCTAATGTTGAACGGGTAAATTCCGTTTATTCCCAATAACAGATGTATGTTAATTCCGTTGATGTGTTAATGCTGGATGTGTAAATTCCGTCAATTTCAGATTGCAGCTAATGTGTTAATGCCGTTGATATGATAATGTTGAATGTGTAAATTCCGTCTATTCACGGTGGCAGGGAGTATGTTAATTCCATTGATGTGTTGATGTTGAATGTGTAAATTCCGTCAATTTCAGGTTCCGGGCAATGTGTTGATTCCGTTGATGTGTTAATGTTGAATGTGTAAATTCCGTCTATTCAACTGCGTAAATTCCGTGGCAGGGAGTATGTTAATTCTTGTGTCCAATGGCATTGGAGTTTGGTGGCATCCCAAGAATAGGCTACCAGGCCTGCTACCATACCCTATCCTATTTCAAATGTGCCTGTCTGCCTTCACAAATCTCCGGTGTGCACGCACAAAGTAAAAATGACGTTAAAGTTCGAGGAACTCCAGCGCCACACGCGATTGGTTCGGCCTCGTGTTTTCGACCACAGAGATCGTAAAATGCGGTCGCCTCCAACCGGCCGTGCGTGTTTTTTAAAAGCTGGAAATTTTCGATTCCAGTTGAGGCAGAAGTTGTTTTGGGAGTGGAGCCCACAACACATTCGAGGCTGGGGGTTTACGCCAGCTTGGGGTAGGAAGGATAACTCGCCGTGTAACGGAGATCAAATCATGATAGAAGGGGAGATTTTTCACCGCATTTTTCATGATAGTAACGCCCACCTTCGGCCTCTACGTACGGTATTTTCTTTGGTTAACTGATTATTTTGGTTAGGATTTAAATTTATAGATATTCAGCGCGATGATATTTTCTGTGGTTGCAGAATTCAAGGCATTCAAAATATTCAACGCAAAGTGCGAAAATGTATTTAATTTATGATGGTTATTATAATTAATATTTTTAACGAACGAATCACATAAATAACCGACCTAATCATTGAGAAAACTATTAAATAAAAAACTGTTCAACGACTTGCTTTGTTGCTCTTTAGATCCTAGTTTGAAATTATAATTTTTCCTTGCTCTGTGTCACTTGAGGGTGACCCGATTTGTATAACACGGTAGTAACATTTACCGTGGAACCCTTTACAGCATTTTGTCCCTCGCCTCGGAGCTGACAAAGGACATCAGAAATGGACGCACAAGGAACGTGCGTGGCTGCAGCTGTCAGTCGGGCTCTACGCTTCAGACTTATTCTTCATTATTCTGTTCATCGATTGTACAAGTGGACTACGGAAGACTTGGTGACATCATTGGGATGTGAACTTTTTTCGTAAGCCACCCAAGCTTCGTAGCTATTATGGAATAAGCGCCAGCGCGGCCGACCGGAGACCCCAGAGGCGGCGGAGCACCGTCACGTGGTAGCGGCGGCACCAGCTTCTGCCCGACACTCATCAGTGGGATGTATATTGACGCTTGGTATGTCACCCTTCTTTAGGGCACAGAGCAAGTGGGGTCAAGAGCAGTATATCCTTTACCTTCACTTATACAGGATAAATTATAAAGCCCGTGCGAGCTCTCGGACTGTGAAATTTGATGAATTAAAGTGTTTACGTTTCGAACATAATTTCCAATATTTTCGGGCGCAGAAGCGTGCCAATAATATATATTTTACCTTAAGGTGCATTATAGGCCGCCGCAGCGGGTGTCTCTGTTTCGTAGTAACGAAAGATTTTCACAAATGTGTTCTCATTCGCAGGATTGGCGGGCTGAGTGATGGCTGAGTAGGGGGGCCCGTGCCGCCGTCCTCTGTGCCGTCGCTCTTCTGTCCTCGTGGGGGGCAGCATCACTGAACAATATTTACATTTCAAGTTGAAAGTTTGAAGTGATATTAATATCACAGAGAAGAAAAAAGAAAACTTCTTCACATGAACGTAATACTTCGTTTTTTGCTCTGCCCTCCGTCAACGGATACCCGTTCTCAGACATTTTCGCTGAACAATTTTTATTGAACACTTCAATCTAGTTTGCTGCCTTCGAATGGGCAAAAGAATTGAGCGCTGATATCAGGCATGTGATAGAAATATTTGCCTGCGCTTTTTTCTTGAAATTAAATGATCAAATTAAAATAAGCAAATTGTGCATTCAACAGGCCGTGGTATTTTACAAAAATTGTGATTTTTAACTTCAACGTATCTCAATGGCAGTCTCCAATGAATTCATATACCCAAGTTCGAATTTTTTATTTCATTGAAAAACTTCGTTTTATACTTTTAATTTTTTTGCTTAAATGCAGGCCGTCACTGGTACTTATTACTTCACGCAGGCCGTCACTGTGGGTTAAATACGTTACACAGGCCGTCACTGGGCGTTAAATACGTTACACAGGCCGTCACTGGGGGTTAAATACGTTACACAGGCCGTCACGGGGGGTGAAATACGTCACGCAGGCCGTCACTGGGGGTTAAATACGTTACACAAGCTGTCACTGCGGGTTAAATACGTTTCCCAGGCCGTCACGGAAAACTCCACGTGGCTTTTCCTGCCCACCAACTGAACTCTTCTAATTTTCGCACCACGACACTGTAGTCGTTCACAAAGTGTTAGCTGTTGCTGTAACGTTAACGGTCGACGTAACTTTCGTAGCGCAGCTGTGAGTGGAGGTCGCAGCTGACACTGGAAAGTTATTTGCATTTTGATGAAAATCAATAATGAACCACTATTAATTCTGAAGAGAAATTTTCCGATTTTGAGAAAGCGTTTCGCGGTGGTAGTTGCAACTTACGTTCATGTATACCCTGCAACGGGTCAGGAAGGACTTATGGAAGGTATTGGCGTCACATAATTTATGGCTGCTGTTTGTCATGGCATAGCAATGACCTTCTCTCATGACCACAGTCCCTGGGATTTACATTTCTGACCGACTGAGCCAGAGCACTGATGTCATAGAGGTATTAATTAAGCCATGCTCTTTGTTTTTCATCTCGAGATCGTGGAGGAGTGACCGAACTAATCTTACGTTTGTATAGTGGGCGCATCTTGCTTCTTTTTTTCTCTCTCTAAATAAGATGGACGTTGTGTTGATCTACTTACCCCGTAAATGTTTTTCCCAGTTACCACCCCATGTAACTCCAAGGAGATTCATTTCAACATGTTGATCGTTCTCGTCCCAAGCCAGCTCATTTGCAGCTTCATGAATTCAGTTCTCAGTAAGCGGATTTGCCCAGCAGATCAAGCAGTAAGGATTACCATTTGCTCTTTAGCAAGGGGAAGAGAGATGCATATTCCAAACTGAAAGATTAGTGACAGTTGGAAGACTGCATTAAGACGCTTCATAGAGACGATGTGAGGGCACTTCTAACAAAGACAAGGAAATCAAGTGTGCATGAGAATGACGGATGCAGATCTTTTGTGGAGATGAATATAATGATTGGCTGCACACTTATCGTCCCGCACATATGTTTGCATTCGTAAAGCACTCTATTTTGACTTATCAGGGTTCGATCAATGTGTCAATGCCATTATCAGACAGCCATATGTCGTTACTGCGAGTCATAAATATCAATTGAGTAACCGTAGAATTGAGAAATAAAATTAAAAACTGAGATCATTTTTATAACCGAAAAATTATTACGTCACGAAAATTCATTTGAATAGGACGCCGAAGAGCAACCTTATGCATGGATAGCATAAAATACCTATGAAACTGATAAATGCTCATAGAAATGATTCTACATAAAGTTCGGATTCCAAACTTTGACGGTACCGGAAAGTGTTAGATTCAAAAACTAACTTTATAGTTCTGAATAATACGACATACAGACTGGTAAAGACACGCAAGCAAAGAATATTATTTAATCTTGGAAATTTTACGTAAAATGAGCGGATAACTTACAGTATAATATAGAGACGGATATACAGAGTACCGCAAAAAAGTTACTCCTGTTACATCGTTCATTATGTGTTTACTAAATAGCACAGAGTTTGTTTTCAACATTTTTTGCAATTAACATTTAAGATTGTATTTATCCGCTCTTACTTAGCTTCACTATACTTGATGAATACTTATATGATCAGCCGTACTGCGGTAGGTCTTTTTGTAGGTTCCGCCTTAACTCCCTAGCGCTAGTGCTCCCTAGTGCTAGTGCACCTTAGTGCTGGCCCACCTTAGTGCTAGTGCAGCCCAGTGCTAGTAGTAGTACAAAACCGCCTACTTAGTGCATCCCAGTGCTAGTGAACCTTAGTGTTAGGTATCCTAGTGCACCATCATTTATTACATCCTAATACCCAAATGCTGGTACAGCCCACATGACTCGAGTAGGCGTCAGGTAAATTTAGGTGGGAATGGAACATTCGGTTCATTACTAACAAATTTGATCAAAGTATCAACAAGGGCCAGGAAATTAGGGATTAATTTTCTAAAGTTGAACAATATATTAAACTAGTAGACGCTCCCTGCCAAAAATGGTGGGACAAATGTTGTTAACTTCTTAAGATGCCCTCTCTATTTTCGGTAACTCTGATATGAAATAATGTTGTTTTCAGTATCACTGATACCTACTGCGATAGTCTCGCTATTAGTGTATGAATACGGACCCGGGAATTTTCTCCTAACTATACCCTCAAAAGCGTAATAGAGAGACAAACCAAGTAATCAACCACTGTGTATTGGTAAATATACATTTATCCATCACCGGCAACGCCCATTCGCTTCATCAGCAAGCAAATTCGTTTTTCCAATAATTTGTACTGAAGATCAGTGAAGCCAGGAGCTAGTAAAGCGAAATTCCGTGTTTGCTGTCTACCGTCAGAGCTCCATTCAATCCATTTGAGCCTGGCTGAAAAAGTCTCGAGTTTCAATCAGTCTAATTTGAGTCGGCAAACATATCTCGAGAGGCAGGCACCTGGTAAAAAATGCTAGCATTTTATCGCCGCTCAAATCTGCGTCTCTGATAAAACCGGCCTACGCATGCGTCGTGCCAAGTGTTGTGCGGACACAACATTTGATCGTACTGGCAGACAGTGCCTTCGGTGCTTACATGGGCCAATGTTGAATGCATTCTTCGGTATATACGTGTGTCAATGTTGACTACCTTCTTCGGTATATACGTGTGCCAGTATTGACTACATTCTTCGGTATGTACGTGTGCCAATGTTGACTACATTCTTCAGTATATACGTGTGCCAACGTTGACTACATTCTTTGGTATATACGTGTACCAATATCGACTACATACTTCGGTACATACATGTGTCAATGTCGAACTTTAACTAAAGTTCTTGCGGTGATTCCCTGTCTAACTTTTACATGTATCTATAATTACGTCTACTTTTGGCCCTTCATACGATTTCATCAAATGTTCGTGAATTTTCGAAGGAGCGGCGAAAAAGCGGAACTGGGTTCTGTGGGGAACAAAATGCATCTAAATGATAATTTAGTCGAGAAACGAAGGGCTTTCGAAAACTTGTCAGTCTCGAGCTTGGCGATAACTGAACGTAAATTGAGGTAATTTTCGATCGCGAACCGAAATGCAGCATTCAGTAATTTTGGGCGTCATTCAGTTTGGAAATTTTTTCAGTTTGATTTCCGACCTCGAAGCCATTTCTGATCCAACATCCGCGAGCAACAAATTTATTTAAAACTGCAGAATTTGGCACATGAATGCAAGTTTACGAGAGCCATTGATTTGAAAATCACCTAGCCTATTTTTTAAAGCGTCTCATTCATCTGCAGTAACATATTTCGAGTTTAAAATGAAGAGTTTTGAAGAGCAGTTAGAAATTCGCAGTCAGATTCGAAAGATATTTTTGCCTTACATTCAAAGAAAAAAGTTCGTCACGGTAAAATTGTTCTGAGAAATTCTTCGCTAGTCTCTAGGTTGCACAAAATTATTTTGAACTATTTAGGAATATTCTTCTAAAAGAATGAGCAATTCTCTAAGGTAGGAAATATATGTATCTTGTGGTATTACAGCCGCAACGAAATTTGAAAAGGATAGAAAATGAGAAAGAAAGAAAAGGAGAGCACAAATAATCTTTGAACAGATGATCATTTTATGACTTCATTGCCGTAGTTATAATTTGCAGGTTCCAGACATCTTCAAGGTGTTCAAACCTGTACAGGGTGACATAGCAAAATGGGAGCTTTCGAAATGCGTGAAGGCATATTACGCCATCTTGACGTAATTTTCCAACATGGGTAATTTGGATTACATTCTCTTAAAAGACATGTTGTAGTGGTTCAATCGCTGTCAATTATTTTATTTTTATATCATTATTGGGAGATATGATGCTCTTAGGTGCAAGTGAAGCTCGTAGGTTGGAAGAGATATGATGCTTTAGGCGTAAGCCAAACTCCACGATCAGATGAGATGGGATGCTGTAGGTGTTAGTGAAGCCTCTAGGTTGAATAAGTAGTGTGGATAAACGTGACACAATCTGAGACCGTTGCTGTTAATCGTGATCAAACTTTTTTCATAATGGGGTGTTAATATGATGAAAATACATATTATTTAGTTCAGAAACAATAATTTTACAACATCAACTAACAAGAAGAATGTGATAAATAAAC